>JACEGR010001316.1:0-175373 GCA_014170235.1 Listronotus bonariensis
TAGTTAATGAAATATGTATGTCTAAGTAATACAGAATGTACCAAAGATGTACTCGTAATCTTAAAAAATGTTAAAATTAAAAAAAATCAATTGCTTTATTTTATAATATTGTGCGTACTAGTGATATAGTAATGCTGTTATAGAACGTAAAAAAATAAATAAAAAGTGGTATTATACAGAGTGCAAGTCAAAACTTAAGGGTGTGCTTTTAAATTTAAACAGTTAACTTGACAATAACTTTTTTTAGGCAATCCTGGCAGCAACTCCTTTGTTTCAGTACGAATATATTTATTACAAAATATGTTTATATCCTGGTAAACGGATTACGAACGTGGGTCGCAGACTTACAGGGTTCTTTTAACTACGGTACGATGAAGCTTTAAGAGGGTAATTTGTTATGCATAATTAAAACATAGTTTGCTATAAACATACGTTTGGATTTGCTTTATTTCTGAGGTACAGGGCGTTAAAGTTTAATAAAAAAATGTGGGTATTTCTTTAAATATCCCAAAACCTTTAACAAATTTAAGAAAAAATAGGTGCCTTCCGTTTAATGTAATAAGGCTTTTAAAAAAGCTTTTGCTTAGATTAGGATTGCTTAGGCCAGTGTCCCAGTGGTGTCTCAGGGTATCTATTATTACTTGAGAAAAAAAAGTGCGGCACTTTTATAAAGTTTTTATATTTTTTTTTTTTGTTTATTAGGCAACTAAAAATGCAACTTTTTGGTCCTCCCTGTATTTTTTTTTACTATTAAGCATTTTGTTTTTGGAGGAAAAAAAAAATATAAAGACCATTTTCAAATCATTCTAAAACGCATCAATCAACAACACAAATTCTAGTAGGAAATTAAGAATTTTTACCCTAATAAATGAGAAAATTGTGACAATTTCCGATAAAATGCACGACATTACTTATTTATTTTTAGAGCAAGTAATTGTTTATTTATATTTTTTGGTTTTTATATCATATTATCTTATGGGTATTTTTTAGATAAGTCAAAAATTGTATTTTTAAATTGCCTAACTGGAGAAAATTTAAAATCTATATAAAACATCAGTATCGTACTATTTTTTCCCCGAGCACACGTGTCGGCTGTGGTGCCTACAAAGGCGTCACTGGGTCCAATAATCTTGGTTAAGTGGTAGCTTTATTCGGCGCTTTGGCCACATTACAATGAGCTGGACAAAATTTTATTTAAATCAAATCAAGGATTTTTAAAAATACTAGTTTTTTTTTTTCTTTTTTAAACTCTAACGCCCTGTATCTCGGTGGGAAAGCAATCTCGGACATATTTTCATAGGAACTTGTTTTTATAAAAAGACGTAAGCAATACCCTCCTAAGCTTTTGTACCGTAGTTATGAAACACCCTGTATACATTTACCATTAAAATAAACGCTATAAATTTAACAGTTGTAAAACAGGAAAACCTAATTCGGTATTATGCACGTTTTTTCACAGAGAGATTTGTGTAATTTATTTTAAAGGGACCCCTATTCCATTTGTAGAATTGTTTTTCCTTTTAGCGTAGAACAAAAGTTTCCTGTAGTGATACATAGGTTTAAATGGCTTTAGAAGCTTAGTCTGTCGCTTGTAATAGGCAATTAAATTTAAAACCAATGTTTTTGTTAATGTAATCATAATAAATTATACAGGGTTTCCCGTAACTCTACCAATAATAGTTAAAGGGGTGTCTCTCTAATTAGAGAGACAGAAAAAAAAAAACTTTAACAAATAGAAGTAGCTATTCATCAATTTAAACGAGGCCACACAAATATTTATATTTTGGTCAAAATATACTTGTTTAGGGTAATCCTCCACTAACACAAACATCAAAGAGTTTAAATGGGAAACAGGATAATGATACCTTATCTTAAGAACTTTAAATTCTCTCTTCAATAAACTTAATTTTTAAAATTGAAGAAGTAGATTTTAAGAAGAAATGTACACTAAATACCTGGCGTCTTTAGCTGCTGTTACTTTTTTATAGTTATATTAAAATAACATTTGTTAGTTAGGTATATTGCCTAAATGTGCAATAATAAAATATTGCTTCAGTGCTTTTTATATATAAAAAATAATTAAATTACAATAGCTTCATATAGTTTATAAATTTTTTGCCGTCTTTTTAAACTTAGAGCGGCTTTTACAATGTTGAGTCAATCCTTTGAGTTTGTATACTCCTACCCCAGAAGCGAAACATATTTAATAAATCATAGGTGACAATGCATTTGACAGCTTTAAAATTTAGCTAGGACTTCAACTGCATAATAATTTAACTCAAATATGTTAACACACTTGTTGTAAAAGGCCGCTTTTAAAACTTTTACCGCCAAAGTGATGTTTTAAGTAAATTTAATTATAAATTCTTATTTTTAATTAAGACATAAACAAAAATGTAATACAAAAGTTAAAAATTATATTAAGCTGGTCACACTTATTTTACAAACTAAAGGAAAACTATTTTTGTTTAATAAAAAATTAAATTTTAAATGTAAACCGATTTTTAAAAATAACGAAATTGTATAAACATAAATTATTGTAAAAACAAAAAGGTATAAATTTAAAAGGAATAACAGGAAAAGGCTAATTGGTATTTACGACTTAAAAACCTCCCTTACAACAAGATTTAAAAGATTTATTTCAAGGGAGACCCACATTTTTCTTTGCTAGAATTGTTTTTCTTGTAAAAGGGATTGGGTAAAACAACTTTCCCGTTAATGTGTAATTACTAGTTGTTGTTAAATTGAGCGTATTTGGAAAATATATTTTTGCTAATCATGTGGTTTATTTAAAGCAATTTTGTCATTAATAACCAATTTAAATAAGATAGTACCCCTACAGGTTTGTGAAATAGTAATTTGTTTGAATTTTATTAAATAGCATAGACATAGCGCACAGCTAAAACTAAATCCGTTGCGTCATCTAAAATTCAGGTTACTAAATTCATACCATTTAAACTTCATACCATTAAACGAAAATATAATCACTAATTATTATTAAAGCTATTCGTTTACAATCTCTATTAAATTTGAATTTTGTTATTTCTATATATGTATATATATATATGTATAAAAATTTTGTTTACAGATTTAAAGACACTGTGTCAAGGACGCAAACATAAAAACATAAACGAGATAATTTAATTTACAGAGCGCAGAGAAATAGCTACCAGATTCCGGAGGCTAAAATATGATGTTCCTAACTACCTTAAATCAAAAAAGTAAATGATTTCGGAGATACGGGGTTTTCACAATTTATTCTAGTTTTTAGTTTTTTTTTATAAATTTTTTTTAATAATAATGAGGTGTATTGTCATAATATCTGGCCCTCAAAAGGGATTTTAAAGGTGAGAAAAAAAAATTTGGCACCCTAGTTTGATTGTTTAGCTTCAGAGGGGCGCCACCTGTGGTACCTTGGGCTCAGTCAGCAAATAAGCAACTTTCGAACCACGCTGCTATCTAGCTCTCTGAAATAGAAATTCTTTAACATAATTTACATAATAAGGGTTTACCCGATTAAAGTTGTTTTTAGGCAACCTTTTTTTGAGATATCTGGTTTTTTTGCTAATTATTTATACAGATAGTAAATTCTTATTATCTATGGATTTTTAAAAAATCACTGCCTGTATGTGCCGGGTCTAAGCTATACAGAGTGTTTTTAGAAGTCGGGGTGTTAATTTTTTTTACAGTGTAAATCCTTGCAGCGTAATTTTAAAAAGAAACCTATGTCCTAAATGGCTTAATTTTAAGATACAGGGTGGTAAAGGTAAAAAAAAAAACAAACCTTTTTACAATTTATTACCTGCTTGTATCTCAGAGGGATTATGCTATTTAAGGACATACCCTAATATAGAATTTGCTATTACTGAAATCGTGTGAGGGTTTGTACCCTAAAGAAAGATTGTATATAATTCTGAGCATAGTATATAGACACTCTCGCCTGAAAATGTTTTTAAAATCAGATATCTCAGAAAACAACTGCCTTAATCAGCGCATTTACCAAGAAATATACCTTTTTTATGTAAAATAGGATTGAAAAATGTTATCAAAAAAGTTACATACAAGAATGCATCAGAAAGTTATTACTTTTTTTTAATTTTGTATAGATACCGTAGGTGGCGCCCTCTAAATTATACAACAAAGGTAATAATAGGTCTTATTTTTACCTTTTAAAACCACTTGCAAGCAATATTCATTACAATAGATCTATTATTAACAAGAGTGTTGTTAAAACTAAAACCAGAATATTTTAACACCCTGTATCTGCGAAACCATCCCTTTTTGACTGGGGGTAAGTTGAGTTAGATCGTCAAATTTACAGTCTGAGGGAATCTGTGAGCAGAATACTTTCTTCTACAAAACACCTCTTTTAAAACGTTAATTCAAAAAATGTATGCAGATACCAGACGTGCCTAAATTACCTCATAGTTTGTTTTTAATATAAACATATTTTAAGAAAATTCAAAATATTCGTCACCTTCAATAAGTTGTGGACATAAATTAACTGGTGCTCTTGTTAAATTAGTTAAAACACTGTTTAAGAAAATAAACTACTAACTACTTTTACTACTCGATGGAAAAATGTATTTATTTATTATTCAGAATACAAACGTTTTTGCAATCTATTAAACTAAAATAGTTGCTCTTGGATTTAATGTGGTGGAAGACAACTTTTTGCCTTTGGTAATATATCATTGTCTTTTAAAATTATATTATATATATATGGATCAATTAATTAACTTTAACAAATTTAAATTTAAGCTCTTCATTCAAGCTTGGGTGTCGATCATTTCAGCGATTCCTTATTCAATACGCGGCCTGCGAGTTTAAAAGCTCGACCAATAATGGCATAAAGCAATTATTAAACTGATGTATGCAAAATATGGCAGGAAGGGTAAAACAAAAACAACAGTTTAAACATTTTCATGGCGCAACAAAAACTTACAGGAAAAAAAACTGAAATGAAATAAGTTTTCTCAGTTCTACTCATTTTGTGTCACACTTTATTTTTTAGTTAACTCTTTCCATTTATTATATTAATAATTTGTTACTCAACCAGCTTTTAAGATACAGACTGATTTAAAAAACATTTTTCAATTATACCGTATTCAAAAGTTAAAAAACCGCAAAGTATATAAGTTATTTTAGCAGAGTGTTCTTCATAAAATGCACCAGAATCAAAGCCTGTTCAAGAAGAGTTAGCATCTGAATTCCTAAAACACCTCTATGGCTTAGACATTACTTAATCACGAAGTGATTTTAAAGGGTATAACAACACTTATTATTAGTACAATCGTTTCCAAAAAAAACTACAGCTAGAATATTTTTTGAAACCTGCTCAAAACATCCCTTTTGGACTATAAAGGTATGTTAAAATATTATTCATGTTGTATAGGAGTTTGTGGAAGCATCTTTTTAACACGCTTTTATTAACTTGGGTTGTAACTATCTATCTGGCTGCCTATGTAACGGAATCTTTGAGCCTAATTTTAACCAACTTCCAGCTATTCGATTTCTTTGAAACTTTGCACACGTATTAAGGACCCATGACAATGCAATAATCTGCAAACAGTATCCCTTTATCTTTTTTAATCGCCAGGAAAAAAATTCCATTATATTATAAAAACAACACCTAGGATGCCATCTGTTGGAAAAATTTCAAACTTTGCTATTAAATGAAGAAGAAATTTTTTAGTGGATTGCAAATGTTGGCAACGGTCCAAACATTGCCTGGATTGCCATCTGTTGGCAAAATTTGAAACTTTGCTACTTAATGAAGAAGAAATTTTTTAGTGAGTTGCAATCTTTTGCAAATTTTAAAATTTGCTACCATTGTCATTTCATAGGGGCTGGTTATTTTCTTTTGCTGCTTAATTAAATAGTATGTTCTAATTTACTGTTATATTAAGAATTTTGTGCAATATAACGAACTAAAAAATGAAAAATAATTAATAGTTTAAAAAACTAAAAACACGCTTTTATATGCAACCGAACTAAAAATTAAAAATAATTTTTCATTAAAAAATATTTTCACTTCATAGTAAAAAGCGTGGGGTGCATTTTACTATTTTTTCATAACTTTTCCATCATAGATATTGGCAAATATAATAATTATAACATTTAATATATTAAGCACCCCACGCTTTTTACTATGAAGTGAAAATATTTTTTTAATGAAAAATTATTTTTTAATTTTTAGTTCGGTTGCATATAAAAGCGTGTTTTTTAGTTTTTTTAAACTATTAATTATATTAACTCTTTAAGAGACACCTTGTGTATGATATTCTTATTATGTAGGGTTATCCTCATTAGTTTCTTAACCTAAATAAAATGTTCTGTTAACCAATAGAGACTTTTGGGTTAAGACGCCTTAATTAACCCAAACTTTTTTTTAATAGTTATCCAGAAAGTACAATTTATATTTCTCTGCAACTTTGAATTCAAGTAAAACTAAGATATTAAATAAACCCATTGACATGTTTGACAAAATGTGATTGTAAAATTGATTCATAAAAAGTCATTTTTTTTTTTCAAATTTTCAGTGTCACTTAGCTACCCAGTGAGTGTCGTGCCCATAAATAATTTAGTAGTAACGCACTCAGGTTGGCAAAACACACAACCCCGGTTATTCCTAACCGAGAATTTTAATTAATTACCGCAAATCAATGCACCATCAAGCCAATAGTTGGAACGTAGATGTTTATCAAAAGTAAATTTAAGGTTAACCTACATAAAAAAAAATTGCAAAAATTAATCAACAAATTCTTTTTTTTTTTTTTTAATTCCCAGAAAAGTAATTTTTAAGAAAGAAAACATACATATTTTCAATCGACCTTCTACAAAAAAGGAGGTTCTCAATCCGCCTGTATGTTTTTTTTTTTGTGTGAATGTTTACACATTTGTGAACTGCGGATTTTAAAAATAATTTTATTTAATTTGGAAATAGTGCACATCCGCGGTGGTTACATAAAAACCAAGTTATTGAAAGATAAAAAGGTTACTAGACTTATTTACATTTGCGTTGTTCGGACGGCAAAGCAAAATGTACCCTTTTCACTAAAGTGAAGGAGGTATTATTAGTATTTTTAAGTGCATGTTTACCGATTTATTGGTTCAATAATAAACTAAAAAGCGAAAAATAAACATAAAAAAATAAACCGACTTCAAAAACTGAAGCTATCATTAATATGTAAATAAACAAAAGCTTTTTATATTTTATTGCCATATGCCATTATCTGACTCTTTTATTTTGTTTTTTATTATTTTCAACGTTTTATTAAGTTTTTGTTTTTTTTGTAATTTGTATTTATAAAAGTTCACAATAATTAAAAACATTATTTGTATTTGTGAGTAATAAGCCAACTTTGTAATTATTTTTAGAAATTTATCGTTTTAAAATTTCCTTTATAACTTTATAGGTCTACAAAAATATGAAAAAATGTATTAAAAATTTAAATTTGCCTGTGACTCGTTTTTTAATTTAAAAACAATTGGAAATATTTATATTTTTTAATAAGGTTCAAAATAAATGTTTTAATAATACCAAGTTATTTACTAAAATTTTCACAATACCCAATAAAAAAAGTAATTTAGAGTAATTTGCTCCTTTGCACTTTAATATTATATATAAAAATTTAGTTTTTTTTTGTTAATCTTATTTATTAGAAAAATGTTTTTTTTTGTCATGTATGCCTTGTTTTTAGATTTTATTGTTTAGTCTGTATATATTTTTATTATTCTTATATTTTCAAAAAATATTTAGGTGCAGCAGGTTAATGTCGCACTAATATCAGATTTTATTTAGAATGTCGTGTCGTTTTATCTCAGCAACTATTAAAAATATATTTTAAACTTAAGAGAAGTACCATTAAATTATACATTAATTAATTGGTTTAATTTACTACAATTATAATAAAAACTTATTTAAATAAAAATTTTTAAAGTTATTACACGTGGCAGAAAACACAAAAAACCTTTTGACAATGCATATATCATTGCTTAGTTTTGCCCAAAAACACCTTCTTTTATAACAAAACTCTTAGCACTTTTAAATTTAAAATTTTAACCCCGCCATACCTTGTACCTAAAAATGTTGTTAGATTAAAATGTTAAAAATTTTGGAATTTCGGCATATTTTGCACGCCCAATTCATTGCAATAAAAATAAATTAGGCATGTCACCCATGATAACAACAACGGATGGCGCAAACAAACAAAAACTAAAAATGTATATTCCTAAATACATATTCATGATTTTTTTTACTAAGTCAATTTTTGACAACATGCTATTTTATATGTTAGGAATAAAAATATCGTTTATATATGCAATTTTTTTATTTAAAAGAAAACCTTTATTATTGTTTTGTTTGATTACCGTAAAATTTTAGGTTTGTGCATTAATTTGTACTTATTTTTAAAATGTAATATGTAAAAAGTTTAGGAACTGTCGAAACAGCTAAAAATCAGAAATGCTTGTTCTCGCAGAAAAAATATAAAAGTTTTTTCTTTAAAATAAACAAGTTTGCACATATTTGAATGTTATTTTAAATTGTAACATCTTTTCTTTACAAATGTTTTCGGTATTGTAAAACAATGTTACCTTCCCGTTAAAAATTAATCCATGTTTATAGAATACCTTGTATACCACTACAAAATATATCTGATATTTGAAAACTTTGGGGCAAAACCGAAGACATTCCATTTTGGTAACATATCTTTTTATTAAGTCAGTATGCTCGAAAAAATTCTGCATAGAGAGGTGCAAAAACGTCAGAGTCCAAGCACATTAACGTCGCCATACTAGTAAAATTTTGCACATAGCCGACGACATATTCTTAAGGCAAAAAGTAAACAATTTCGGCTTTGATTGAGTATTGCTTCAAAAATGAAATTAGAACTTTTCTGGTCTTTGCACCAAGGTCTTTAATTGTATTTTAGGTGCTTAGTCTATGCAGACGATTTAAAAAAAAAGAACTTTTTCTTAAATTAAATTTAAAAAAAATCATATGCGAGTATGCTAAGTAGACACGCTGTATATTTAAAAAGCACTGTCTTAAAGTACTTTGAACCCGAGACCGCAATAATTTTCAAGTTCATATTTATGACTCATAAGTTTTCAGAAAATTGCTGTAACCAAAGGTTATTTAGAAATACTTTACTGCTAAAACTAGTACTTTAAACGTTTTTGTTCTAAAAATAAAAGTTAATTAAAGTATATTATTGTTACTCTTGTAGACACAATTTCAATAACTAAAACTTCTGAAATATTATAACTAGTAAATTCCACAATTATTGCACTATTGCCCCTTAGGCATTTTATTTTATTTAATTAAGTACTCATACTTAAAAAGTTATTTAATAAATAAACCATTGACTATTGTTTTATAAACTAAAGTTTTATTTTTTATCCTTATAAAAGAAGCCTATTTTTGTATTATTAATATGTTTTATTTTCACCGAATAAATTTTAAATTTAATATATTAAATTTCTCTATGTAATCAAGACCAAAAATGTTAATAAGCATAGCCAGAGTTTCAAAATATATTTGGTTTATCTTTCTCAAGCCGTTATTATTTACATTTATAAATAACAAAGATACGGCAAACTCATTAAACGTCTAATAAAATGCCATGATTTAATAACTTACGAAGCGACAAACATTTTTATTTAAAACAAAACATAATTTACAAATTTTTGTGGAAAGCAATTTACATTTTTTCCTTAAAAAAGAAACCGAAAAATATTAATTGAAGACAAAATAAAATACCTTTGAATAAATTAGTTTATTAAAGGTTATTTTTTTTTAAATATAAAATTAAATAATAATATAAGATGGTAGCTCTGAAAGAATACAATATTATGAAAAAATGTAAAATGCTAAGTTAACGTTAACATTATGCTATCGCTTTATGTGCTCTTGTGCAGTAATTGCCAACAAAATTATTTAAAATAAAACGATTTGCTGCGTTTATTTAACTAATATTTTAGGTAAAAATGGTTATTATTACACTAAAACTATTAAAATAATGACAAAATGGTTAACATGCTTGATTATTTAGAACTGAGGTGTACAAGAGGATAAACAAACAATATTTTGCTTATACCAAAATTTGATTTAGAAAGAGAATTTTATTTTAAATACAAGTTTCTCAACTTTAAAAACTTAATTTTTAATTTTTTTTAAGAAAATGTCTATTAATTATTATTATTTAAAAACATTAGCGGACCCTATTTTTTACAGAAATATTAAAAAGGTAAAATGATACTGATTGTGTTGTTATCAGGAATAAATAACTTTAAATTTTGTAGTACTTTTATACTTTACATTTACTATACTTAAAATATTTAAGGTCAAAATTGCAATTAAACATAGCTTGCCCTAGTTAATTAACTTCTGTGAGTGCAAATTATTTACCAAACCTATTTTATTATATCACCAAAATAAAATATTTTAAAACATATTGTATCCTAATTAATTCTGTACAGTAAGTGATAAACTGTTGCCATTTTTCATGCACTGTGCATAACTTGGCGTATGGTACCGCACCGTTAAATTACCGTTTGGTCTTACTCATTTGGTATAATTAAGCTAAACATGCATTTGTGTAGTGGACCTATAGGTATATTAATCTTGCACATCGTTAAGTACTACTCCTGAAAATTGCTCGTAGTAATTTAGTAACGGTAAAGTGCTAAATTGAACTCATTCGTTCGCTGAACGTATACGTTCCGGGAGCGTATAACCTTCATCTGTTTTTCTTTAACGAACGAATAACCTTCACTTGTTTTTCAAAACAGGCGGTCATAAAACAGAAATCTGTATTACCATCTGACATCTGACAAAATTCAAAGTCATTACATAACCTAAAATTCCTTTAAAGTGAAATTAAAGTTGAAAAAATCAGTTAACTAAGCTATTAAAATCAAAATATACAGTTTAACTGAAATACAAGAAGCAAATAAATAATTAACATGGTCCTCCGCAGCCAGAAAAATCATTTGTAAGCAAAATAGTTCCTAAATCACATAACCTATAACCAAAAAGGGTTCGTGAAGCGGTACCTCTGCAGCTCCGCCGGCGCAAAAGCGCAAAAGTGTGAAAGCGTTAGCCTGAAGCTCATTTGGAGTAAAATGAATATATCAGTTGTCAAAATATAGATTGAAAAGAAAAATTATGAAAAATTACTTATTGCTTTGGAAAAGTAACTATCTAACAAGTTATTGCATATAATTTTTATACCATCTTCCATTTATACTTTCTAAAAAGAAGGCTTTTATTGAGTGTTGAGTACTTGTACAGAATGTTAGATTAGGACAAAAGGTCATTGATAAGGACAAAGACTGGAAATGGAGATTAGCAAACTATATTAAAATATCACTTAAGGTAAGTATTAAGACTAAAGTAAACTCATATTTAGAAAAACATTTATGGTCAATTTCTTTTGTAGTTTTAAAAGGTTATATTTAAAAATATTTGTCTTATTGCTATGCAAATTGGGCACTGGTTCTGGAAAGTGGGACTAACCTGAGTTTTGACCTCGAATAATTTTGCTGTACAGGGGGTTTTTTTGGGAGCGTTGATGCCGAATCCGAAAGAAGTTTTAGTCGGAAACATTATTGTTTTCGAAATATCCATCATCAAAATTTAGAAAACGAAGTATCCTCCTTTTCTCTATATTCCCCCTCATTTCGCACTAAATTCTTAATATAAGCACTAAATGGGAATACAATATTTCATAAAAAACAACTTTTAAAACCATAGTTTTTATATTATATTTTAGACGTTTTTTTTGCCAAATTGCAATTATTTTACCCCTAAATGTTTCTTGTCTTAGTTTAAATATTTATTTGAGGCCTTCTGATTAAAAATATTTTACCAACTTTTTTATTTATCATTAGTCAGTGTTTATTTTTAATGATGGTTTTTTCAATTTTGCTGTGCTTTAAGGTTAAGAATTTGCCTTGTATATCAATATACGGTATTAGATTTAGTAATAATAAAGAGTTGGTTTTGCGTTAACTTTTTTAGTCGTGAACAATTACCCTGTATAAGTCACATTTTCTGTTTTATTTAAGATGTATATTTATTTTATTCAATAAAAAAACGTACGTAAAGACGTATCCAATAAAAATAATAAAATATTTTTTATTTTATTTATTTTTATTAAAAAGTATTAATTGTTTTAACATACAATTTTTGATTTTAAACTTTTCAATATATTACTATAATAATATTACGATTTACCAATATTATCTCTTAAATTTTTTTAAATACGATATACATGTTATTTTAAACTAAATTTATATTAAATGCATAGTTGACTACTTGAATACTTTAAAATGTCAACTAGCATCAAATGAAATTTGTCAAAAAAAAAAGACCTTTAAAATATACCTGCACAAAATAAATATTACTTCTAAAGCGAGAAGCTGGTATTTGGGTCAAGCAAAATTTATAATATATTATATTTACAACTTGGTAACAATTTAAGTAAGCCCTAACAAAGATACTATGATGTTAAAAAGTGAAAACAATTTTAATAGTTTTCAAAACCCATCCTAAATGTTACACAAATTTCTGAATAATAAACCAAGATATTTTTTTATGGATTTATGCTTATAAAAGCTTTTTTATGTTAAAATTAAAATAAACTTATATGGTCCATACCCACTTATTTAATAAAAAACTATAAAAAAAAAGTAAAAGTTAAATGTACCTTTTTAAATAAGAATACATTGAGCTTCAGACTCAAAACCCAGTTTTTGATGAACACAATTTTAAAAATTATCCCAAAATTTTGTACTTCTCGTTATAGCCATTTATATTTCAAAAGTTTTTGTGATAAAAAAAAAAATGTGATAGTTCAAATATACAGGATGTTTCTAAACAAATAAAATTAAATTAAATAAGGTTATTTTCCACAAAAAAATAAGAAAAACTTCATATGAACATATGTCCTAAACGTCTTAGTTCTTAAACTAACAGGGTGGTAAATTTTTAAAAAAATTATTGTTTTCTAAATTAAAAACATGTAAGAGACGTACCCTTTGCACCCAGAAGACATTTTTGGCATACAAGAAAAAAATATATCCAGTGTCGTCCTTGAGAGGTTTAAGGTAAATATTTTTAAGAAAGAAATGGCACGCCACTGTATTTTATTAAAAATCTCTTTTAAATCCCCTTTTACTTTGGAACAAATTTGATCTCTTGATTTTCTTTGTTTGATGTACGGTTTTCGCGTAAATAACTAGAAACCATTTCTTGACATGGTCAAATTCCTATCTGATTTATGAATAAATAACGAAGAGTTATCTTTAATGTAAAATTTCATATTGGAAATACATACTGACCATGCAAAAATGGTTTTATTGATTTACGCGAAAACCGTACATCAAACAAAAGAAAAAAGTCAACAAATCAAATTTGTTCCAAACCAAATGAAAATTAAAAAAATATATATTAAAAAAATGCAGTGGCGTTCCATTTTTTTCTTAAAAATATATATTCTAAACCCATTATGGACGACACTGTATATTATAAAAAAAAACAATATTTTTTAAATATTTTTACCACCCCATAAATTAAAAACTAAGACGATTAGAACATATGTTTATATTAAGTTTTTCTTTTTTTTTTGGGGAAAAATTACTACTCAAAAATTTTTGCATTTGTTTAGAAAGGCCCTGTATAGACAAAATATATTTAAAATAAAAAAGTTTTAAAATTCATAAGTTTAAAACGAGCAGTAAAAATTGTCCGGTATTCTAAAATTTGCGTTTTATTAAAACTGCGTTTTGATTTGGAGCTCTTCATATGAGTATTGATCCGAAAACTCTTGTGAATAGGCCCTAAAATTACGGATAGCTATTAGCTATTAATACCTAAACACAAAGTACTTCAGTTTACCCTCACATAAAATTTTATGACGTATAGGCAATTAAATCGAATATAATCACAAGTGAATTGGCTCGATAAATAACACTAAGTACCTTTGGGCTTATGGAACGTAATTTGAAGTAAATATAGCGGATTTGGCTTGTAATTAATAAAAGTTTAAAGATATTGGCTAAAATAATCAATACTCTGGTATGGACCTCTTAAATCGCAGAATTTTAGCTTTAGTTGGATATACTTTAAAGATTTTATATCTAAGTGAGTATTGTTTTAATTAAAAAATTTTCGTAAATTTTAAAGATCTTAGGTTTATTACTAATTAATTTTGTCTAGTGTTAGTTGGTAGCTGAGTTAGTAGTTAAGTTTAGTGTTTAAGCTGTATTGATGTATTAATTGTTTTATGCCATTAGGTCCTACTTTTAAATTGCCTGTGGAAGTTAGTATTAAATACTTTTGCTATAAAAGTATAAAAATAGGAATAGAAAAATATTTATTTCACAAACTAAACAACAAATTTTGTTTGACAATATAAAAAAATAAGGTTGTCTCATTTTTGAATAAAACAAAATTAAAATTCTAGTTACGCGCCTGGTCAAAATTAAGACGGAGACACCTAAAAGTCAGCGATGAATAGAGAATGCAATCATTTCTTTATTATTTTAACTCTTAGCCATGTAATACCAAATAATTTTTAACAACCAATACAAAAAATTGTAATATTTGTGTAACGTAATATCACAAAAATTACGACTTTTTATTTTTTTAATGGTATATGAAAAAAACTAATTTTAAACAGCTCTATCTAATAATGCTCTAATTTTTGCACATTTCATATTACATTTCATTTCATTCTTTTTTAATTTTAAAGTTTTAAATTCGTTTACAGATACACTAATTTATACATTTTGCATTTTATTTAAATATCTTTAAAGTTTATTAAAGCTTTGTAGATGAGGCTTAAAAAAGTTTAATGACTTTTCAACTTTTTGTTTCAGTTGTGATTTAATAAGGGACTTAACTTTTCTTTGCGTCCCTTTCTTTATTAAAAAACAATATGAAAGTTATATTACAGCTAACCAGTAAGGGTTTATTTTCCAAAATATGTTTATTAATAAGATGGTATATATTTATTAAAAAAAGTTAAAATTTTTAAACAAATATTCTCCCAAATAAAAAAGTAAATAACCTGATAGTTACGACTGTATTGGTTGATTGATTTTAGATAAGTAAGTCTCCATAAAAAGAAATAGCTTTGAGTCACGATTAAGACAGATTTGAGGTTCTGGGGAACCATTGGATGCTGCGGACCACCCTTGCACCTTCGCGCCGAGACGAGTCAGCCGCAATCGCATGTTACGTATTTGGGCAATGTTCTTCTACTTCTTGTCACTTATTTATTGGCATGATTTACGGGCCATTTAAGATGCTTCCAGGGACCACTAATAATCCGCGGACCACCGGTTAAGAACTACTGGTTTTGACTTTTTTAATTTTGTGCTTAAAGCAAACATATTTAGTTTGTTTGTTTTGTAAGAGCTAGTTTGTACTTTAGAGTCTAGCAAATATTTCATATTACTTTGCCTGACATACGTTGCTGGCATGGAATTCTTTTATTGGGTCATATAAGACTTTTAATAAAGTGTAAATATTTTAAAAATTCGACTCAAAAATATTATTTTTCTATGCCTGTGTAATAGTATTTGCCATTCACTCAAAGTCATGGCCATGGCACACATTATTTAATGCATGTAGAAGTGGCATTGGGATCTATTACAAAATGTAAAATTTATAAAAAATAGCATTATTATTTATAAGCAAAACATTTTCCAATAAAAAAAAACTACTTTTTTAATATTTACATTTGCTGCTAGCAAAAAACTATTTAGTTTCACGTGAAGTTAAAAATATGGTGTTTATTTGAGACATTTCTGTATTTATAAATAATAAGATTTTAATAGTTGTGTGTATTTTGTGTTTACTTAGTGGTAGCCTCTTAAACATTAACGGACATCTAAATAACATCTTTAAAAAAATAAACAAAGCTCCATAGTAAGATTAAAATGCATATTTTACAGTTCTTTATTTTGCACAATGAAAATATGTTTGCAAAGTCAACATACACCATTTTTTTTTACGTCAGCCTTTATTTAATTATACTATGTGTCCACAGATCGATTTACGTTATTTTGGGAAGTTAAAAAACAAGTGGTTATAAATAGTTTTTTTAATTATTTATTTAAATTGCGTAAAAAGTAAAAAAGCTTTTAACTTTTGTTGAATAGGTCGTTACTTTTTCTTGTAACTGCTATACATATACTTTAATCCTTACTTGATGTTGTATGCACATAAAAGTTAAATCAATTTATGTGTTTAAAAAAAATATAGTTTTAGTTTACAGCTTTCATTTTTTAAATTAGTTAATGTAATTTATTAGAAAAAATGTATAGAACTTTTTAATTATTTTTTTGTGCTACTTTTCATTAAAAAGTTTTTAAAATGTGGTTTTTTTTTATTTTATTTTTTTTATATTATCTTTATCGTTTTTCGGCTTACCCTGTAGTATGGGTTAATTTTTATTAAAGCTTTTAGCGCATTTTAGACAAACTGTAGATACCCTATTACTTAATATTATGTATAAATAATAATTTTAATTATTTGTTCGTAACCTTGTTAATGCTACACTTTTTGTCAAAACCGTCTTACAAATTGTAAGCCGCCAACGCAGCTTATTATAAGACCCAGATCCATCTCTCACTAATTTAGATGCAATCCTTTACGTAAAAGTTTTTCACCTACAAACACATCTCTTATCTCTTATGTTTGCTATATGCTTTGTTCAGCAAATATATCTGTACCGTGTTCTAGTTTTATGTAACCTCTCATGTCATCCAGCTCTAATATGTAGCACCAATATATAACACTCTGCCGTTAGAATGTGACACATACATACATTATCCGCTCCTCGGTCTGAGCTTGTAGCTGAACGCATACAACATTTTTGCTTCAATTTATTTGTTTCCTTTCATATTTCTTAGGATATATAGGGCATTTTCAAATATTAAACTGATGGGGTTGGGTAGATCCAATCAGCTGTTTTAAGGATTCACTGGGATTATTGTTGTGTTTTCTGAACACAAATGATACATTTAACTTTCATTTATATCGGTTTCTGTGTCAAAACAAAACATACTCTTTTGCTTTGTTATGGTCATGCAATTTGTTTTTAAGGATTTGCACAAGAGAAAGCTGTAAATAATCAATAAATATCAATTTATTGTTTTATACTTTTCTTATGGTACTTTATTTTAAAGCTACTCGCGAGTACTTTATAACCCTAGAATATAAGTCATCATCTTTACCTTCTACAAAAGGCATTATTTTAAAAATAACTAAACACCTGATTTGGATGGTCATATTTTCAAAACCAATAAAGTTAAATATTGTTATTATGGTATTTTCCTAAAGCTCTTTAAAATATTTTTTAATGGTGATACTGGTAATAATATATAGGGGATGACAAAAAGTATATATATTTTTTAAATAATGACCCTCCATAATATATTACCATTAAAAGATCTTTTAAAAAGCTTTAAAAAATACTACATTCGGTACATATCTAACTTTTAGTTTCGGAAATATGGCCATTAAAACCAAGTATTAAGGTAACTTTTAAAGTACCGCCAAATGTTTCTTTATAATAATTTTTATACCCATTAAAATATGTTAAAAAATTAGGGTGACGCCTTTTTTGTACTAGAGGACATTTTTACCGGTGTCGTCCATGAGAAGTTTAAGGTATTTTTTTCAAGAAAAAATGGTTTGCCACTAACCTATTCTAAAATGAAAATAAGGTTTTTAAATTGCCATTTGGTTTGAAGCAAATTTAATATCGAAATTTTTGTTTAATGTGATGTACGGTTTTCGCGTAAATCAATAAAAACCATTTCTAAATTTAATGAAAACGACACAAAGTTACCATCCAAAAAATGGTTTTTAAATAAATATATTTACGCGAAAACTTGGATTAATTATCTCTATTTAAAATATTAAATTTGTTTTAAACCTAATGGAAATTTTAAATATTATTTTTGTTTTAATAAAACGAAATGGCGTTTTTCAAAATTCAATTTAAATCCCTCATGGACGAAATTGGTAATTTTTTTTCTTGTATGTCTTATATAGCGTCCCCCAAACCTTGTAAAAGAGTAAGTTAATATAAAAAGAAACAATATTTTTAAATAAAATTTAACACACTGAACTTTAAAAACCAAAACGTTTAGAACATATGTTCACATGAAGTTTTTTTCTTAGTTTTCATTGTAGACTTAGCCCTCAAAGTTTGTCGGTAAAGTTACTGTACGCAATTAGGTTACAATGAAAAATATTAAATTAAATAAGTTCTTTATTTCATTTAAGACAGGTATTTTTAAAAGTTTAGTACCACCACTTTTTAAATAAATATTGTTTAGATGAGTGACTAAACCACATGTACCGTTTAACAGTGTCTATTTGACTAGAGTGTTTTACTTTGACAAAATGTTATAGAAACCGCCTGTTTTCCACTGACTATTTCACTATACTTTGGCCATCATAAATTGATAATGAATACCTTGTAAGTAACTTTGTTTATTGTAGGTTTAAACCAATAAAATACATTTTTTATTGTGGTAACTAGGGTTACTGACTTATTAAACCAATCAAATACACTTTTTGTTTAGGTGTTTCTTTCAATTTATAGTGGACAGAGTATAGAGTGTTTTACCATGAAAAAATGTCATTGCAACTCCAGTTTTCTACTTGCAAAACTCCTACCTGCTCCTACCTTAATAAAACCAATATTATGCTATTTTCTTATAGATTTTTACACTGGCAAAATATGATAGCAACCTTCTGTTTTCTACTGGCATAAATCCTACCTGCTCTTACCTTGATGAAACCAACATGATGGTATTTCAGCTATAAAACTTAGTTAGGTTCAAGTTAGAAAAGGTTAAAATCTATTGTTCCTTTATAGGCAAATGAATGGTTAAAGACTTACATACTTACTTGTAATTCTTATGATATAGTCGAATATAATCGAAAATATTTATTGCTTTTTGGTAATTTCGTTAATGACATTTATTTAATACCACTTGCCTGTCAGCTCGTGGTATTGTTATAAATGTCAATCAATAAATTGTCAAGCAACAGACTTTTATACCATCAAAATATTTTGCCAGCTAAATTGTTTTTAAATAATATATACAAATATTTTTATTATTATAAAATATACCAATTAAACACCACCAGTTTTTAAATAAACATTGTTCAAAGAAATGATTAAATTACACGTATTGTTTAACAGCAAATAAATTTCTGTCGTCTAAACTGGTTGCCAAAATTTATAGAAAATGTGAAACTTTCTTATCAGTAAAATTCTGTGTTGTTGGATTTAATGTAAGTTTTTAGGAAATAATCTAGCTGTATTTTACTCGACCTACAAATTTGAATCTATAAAACTAAAAAAATATTTTTGCAAAATTGTCTCAGAAAATAGTTTCCTATAAAATAATGTAAAAAATTCTCGCGCTGCAAGGTCTTGTGTTTTTATTCAATTATGCTACATTTGACTATTTTCTTGCGCGTTTGTGACTAAATCTTGCTTAAAAGATGTTTGGTGGTTTAATAAATTCATAGGTCTTATGATATAATATATGAATATTTTTAAATAAAAGCGAATATTGTGATATAACATAATTATCTGTCCTAAAACTATATATCGTCAATTATATTTATGTCACGGGTAATTTTAATTTAAATGAAAGGTCATTTATAAAACCTAAAATAAAATAAAGGTTAGATATTATTCTTATTATGATTTCTATTAGTAATTGTAATATTATTTAAATTTTAAAATAAAAGCCACAGTCTTGTATTAAATTAATAACATAATAATTTTTCTTTTATGGTTTTATTTTAGAGATTTTAGCAGCCTTCTATTTAATGTTTTTAAAAGGTTTATATTTTGTAGGTTTTTTTTTTAATTTAGTTAATTAAATTGTGACTTCCGTTTTACACTTAAGTTTTAGTTTGTAACAAATTTTTTTGATTTATTAAATACTTCATTTACCTAGTAAAAGGATTAAAAGGTAATAAATTATTGTGTTTATACATTACATTTTGACTCATTTTAATTGCAAATAAAATTATTAGGAAGCGATTTTTGCCAATGGGATTGGATTTTTTTACATTTTTTATATCTTTATCTTTTGTTGTGATATTTCATTAGCCCAAAAATAAAATGACACATTTTTGAATATGAAGCAACTTGTTTATTTTAAAATAAACATTTAGCATGTTTTTTAAAGATTTTAAAAATTTAATATATCTTTCTTCAAAAAATCTAACATAATAGGCTATAGTTATGTTTATTAAATTACGCGTTTACATTAACAAAACATTGTTGGATAGATATGGACAAATACATAGGTCGTTCTACATAAAAATAGCAAAGTAAATATAATAGGAATACATCTTTAAAAAGTCCACGCCTATGTACGACACTGCTAATTGATTACCATATTTGCGATAAAAATAGTTTAAAATAGAGATGACCACCCAGTATTTAAATTTTAACCCTACTAGTAGCCATTTTGAAGAAAGTAAAGCTTCAGTTACTAGTAAAAAACTAGGTAATATCTTGATGTGTAATATTTAAAGAAATAAATCAGGCTAAACATATTTTTTTGTTTCAGATGAACATGGAAAACCACATCTTATCTGGAACATGATACCATGCAATTTTCGTAAACCAAAATACAACCGAGTCAAATTTAAATTTCTTTCTTCTCTGCCTTAAATTACAAAACCTTAAGCAATAACTCTAACTTAATATTAAATATGTCTAAAAAACTTATTCTTATAATAGATCTGGATACTATAATTGCCTTAAATAACTTCCATTCCTACTATAGCGGCCCATTTCCTTATAGACTATGATAATTTTGAAAATATTTTTCTTCCCCATATCCCCTGTTATTCGGTAAAATGTTAACGTTTGAAAATTCACCCTTTAAGATAGTTTTAATATTGTCTGCATTTTTTATACACGTTCACACGTTCGAAGATACTCGGTTTGAAAGAGATTTGCAAAGACCTATCCGGGGCAAAGTTTACTTTGCGATTGCAGTACCGACGTCGGGCCAAAGTTACAGCAGAGCTTTTAACAAAACTTTAACAAACATTACTCAAAATTACTTATTTGGTAATTTTAAAAAGTTCAGTTATAATATTAGCTTAGAGCCACTAGTTATTGAGCTTCCTGAAAATGGAAGTTTTAGTAGTTTATTGCTTGAACATCTCTGTGACATGTTCGAAGGCAAACATATCGCCGCAGTTTTGGTTGTCGGTTCGTCGCCGGCAGCGTTTACAGTGAGTTTGACAGCTCGACATGCGGGGATTCCTGTTCTTTGGGCACGGGGCCAAACGGAGTTTATGCCTGGATTTCGAAGTTTGGTAAGTTTCATAAAGTACCTATTTTTTGATGTTTTGTTAAATCAGAAATATTACCAGTGGTAAAAATAATCTAAATGGCAGTGAAAAACTACATAATATAATATTAACTTACACTAGTTGGTATTAATATAAATTAAACCTGTGTTTTTGGTATTGGATTGGATTTGTTGTTTTGATTTTTGGTATTTACTGGGGTTTTAGCCTTATAGCCCCATTAACTTAGACTCCTAGAAATCTCACAGAACAAGCTAAATACCTGTACATACCTTTAATAGGGTACAAAAATACTCTTCTAAAAATCCCCTATAATATCGTGTAAAGAACTCAAAATATAACATGTCAAATATCAAAAAAAAAAAAAAATTTCGAATATTTAATTTGTTTTGCTTCTAACCGCATTAATATTTACAATTAAAGTTGTACAGCACAAATTTTTTACAAATTCAATATAAGTCATTTTTTTTCGGCGGCGGATGGATCCAGAGAAACAGGGCGCAGAGTGTAAAGCGCTTCCTGTGCATAAATAATTAAGTGATATTTAGCAAATACTTAAGTTAAAAGATGACATGTTAGACTAAAAATCACGATTGATTGCGTGCTAAGGTATGTACAATGTAGTGGTGTGCGAATAATTCGAACTTACGAATAATTCGTATCGAATCGAATATCAATAATTCGATTCGAAACTCGAATCGAGCAATTAGTAAATTCGAATTATTCGAGAAATTTTGAATAATTCAATTTTTTCGAATAATTCGAATTTTTCCAAATATTCGATTTTTTCGAATTACTACGAATAATTGTAGTAATTGCGAATTTTAAAAATGGAGGTGAGCATAACACGATAACTATCGAGGGTTTTATTTTATTGAAATAAAAATTTTCACACTGGTCAAAAGTGGTCCCGTTTAGAAGCCTATTGTTTTTGGGTTCATTCGGATAAATAAAAAAAAGTAATTTACGTTTTTGAAGGAATAAATTAACCGATTTTGAGGTTTAATAACTCAAAAACGGTTTCACCAATCGTCATGGGGTTAGTAGCATATGAAAGGGCCTCTTTCGGACTTAAAAGGCCTGAATGGTCTAACATTTTAAAATTTTGCATGTTTTAATTTTTTTTCTTCAAATTCTAGCTTTGAATCGAAAAAATGCGAATGCCATCAAATTCTTCACAAAATGATCTATAAAATAAGATATTAAACATAACCCTACTATTTACACAGCGTGTTTTATAAAGCTTAAAAAAATTTTTTGTCAAAAAATGGGACATTTTGTTACATTTTAATTTATTACAAGAAAACCATTAGAGCTTAAATCTTAAAATAATTCTGACCCATAGTTCACTACTAACACTACAACATAACAATAATTTCAAGTCGTAAGGGTATATACTGTTAAAGATATTAATTTCTAAATTTTAGTAAAAAAAATCGACTTTGACCTAAAATTGTAGCTTTATTTATTAAAATTATGAAAAAACTTTTACGCCATTCGTTGGGTGAAAAATTGGTTTAAAAAAAATGACAAAATCTGGCCTAAAAATGTAAGGTATACATATGCATAAAAACCTTTTTTGGGCTTTTTAAAAAATACCCTTAATACAATGTGTTTAAAATATTGAAAATTATTGTATTTCGCATATTTATCATACAGAGTATATATAAATCTGTTACCAAACTTGAAAAATAATTCATCTTTTGCATTTTGTACAGGGTCTTTCAAAAATGTTATGTTAAAAATATAACAAAGAGGATTTTATTTTATATAGATTTATATTAAAATAAAAAATTGAGCGATTGTCTTCTTCAGATAATTAATTTTTAATCAAAAAGGATATTATGGGTCAGTAAAATATTTTGATGCTCGATGTTATGGAATCTCAATTGGATAACATAAGAAATCCATTCATATTTTGATAATTAGTAAATAGTTCGCATTATTTCTGAATTATTCGAAAAATTTGAATCATTCGAAATTTTTCAAATTATTCGTCGAATTACGAATAATTCGAAAATTCGAATCATTTGATTCGAATTTCGAATCGAATATTAATATTCGATTCCATTCGATTCGATCGATATTCGCACACCCCTAGTACAATGTACATACAGTAAAGTGCTTTACACTTTCTAATATTTGATCGGTTTGGTCTGACAAACAAATGAGAGAGAGTTTAAATTTAAGAAAAAAATATTTTTTTTTTGAATATTTTTAATATGCTTGGGCCGATTTAGATAAAATTTTGTACATTGATTTATAGTAATAAGGCGCGTATTTAGTAATAATCCGATTGTTATTATTGGGTCCAGTGACGTCTTAGCTGGCACCGCAACTTATACAATTAAGAAAAAATGTACGCCACTGACTATATTTGACGTTTTTAGACCTTTTTATAATTAAGCAAATGATTACAAAAAAAATATATATAAAACTGAAGTGGTTTCAATCTTTTTTTCGCACCTAGATACAAAAAGAAATACAAGAAACTAAAAAGTTGTATTATAAATTGCCTAATTATAAAAATATGAAAACGTCAAAAAGTCAGTGACGTACATTTTTTCTCAATAATATAAGTTTCGGTGCCCACTGAGACGCCAACAAACCTAATAACAACAATCTGATTAAGGCTTGATAAGCGCCTTATTATTTTTAAAAATTGTATCACGTTTTATTCAAATCGGCTTAAGCATATTAAAATTATATAGAAAAAGACTTATTTTTTCTTAAATTTGAACGCTCTGTATCTCAGTAAGGAAGCAACTCCGGACATATGTTTATATAAACTTTTTTCATAAAATAACATAACGAATCACACCTTTGAATTTTGTACCGTTGTTAGAAAACACCCTGTATAAGTATACAGGGATTTTAACCCCGACCTTAAGCAATAGCTGTAAATTTTCAGACTCACCAATATAGCGTAAAAGAAGCTAAGCTTTTATATAACCCATCTTACATTATTCCAAAAACTTATTTTAAAATAAAACTTCAGTCACTTATGGACGGTATTCTGTTTATTTGAAGTTTTTAAAATGATATGTTCATCTAAAGAGAAAAATAATCTATGCTTATTAAATGGGGCTGCGACGGATCTGGCCAAAGTAAACATGGGCAAACATTTAAACCCAAGAACATTTTACTAACAAAAATTACACTCACCCATTTGTCTACTTGACAATTATCGCTTGATTACAGCGATAATTGCATAGTGTGTCTTTAATAATTATTAGTTTTTTTAAGATTGGGTTTTGTTGTATTGTTAAATATATTGTTTAAAACATTATTACTTTATTTAATAGTTTCATTTTCTTTAAATAATTTTCTTCCTAAATTAGACTCGTTCATCAAAATAATCAAATAATTTAACTTTCAAGTACATTGCCTTATAAAAGCTACTAGTGGTCCTTTTTACATTTTGGCGGAATATGAAAATGAATTATAGTAGTTTTTAAGCAATACGCTTTCAAACAAAATTATCGATAATCTTGATGCACTTGTGTAATTACCCCAGATAATTTATTTACCATACTCCACGGTTCCCCTTAAACTTCGTACAAATAACAACAATTTAAATATTTTGCAAAACCTCTTACCTCTATTAACTAAATACTATCAGGACAAATAAGTTCTTACTCGCAAAAAAAAACAATTATTAAACAAAAATAGAAATACAAAAATTTAACTTGAGTTTTACCAAATAATTATTTTTTTATTATTGTCTTTTTAAAAAAACCTTATCCAAAATCTTACGTACGTTGTACCCAATTGTTTGAAATTAAATGTTTTTGGAATATGCTAACAAGCCAGCTTAGTTCCATTTGAAAAAAACTTATGACCATGAAAATGATTTTTAAACTTTTACCGCCTGGAAAAGTCGTAAAAAGCAAAAAACAATAAAATTAATTCTTTAGGGTTGCTTAAATTAAAATTAATTGCTAAAGCTTAATCATGGTAATTTATGGAATTAAATATTTAATGCAGAACTGTTAAAAATGAGTATTGTCATTGTATTCAGAATGTTGTATTCTATCGCAACATGATAAAAGGACCCCGCGGAAATCAAATAAGAAATGGGTATTCTGTCAAACTTTTGAAACCACTTGATTTTAATAGTTCTTGGTTAGTAGATAAAAAGTGTCCATGGTGATTAGATTCTAAAAACTTATGGTCATAAGTTATAAGCTATTAAAGGTCCTTAATTTAATATTTTAAATACCTGTAACTGCCTTAGTGCGGTCAACTTTTCGGCTAAGGCAGATTGGGTAAGATCGTTGTGTTTTGGCCCAAGAAATGTGTAGTAGTATTTTATACATACCTTTTAAAGATACCCTGTATATAACAAAATGTATACTTAAAGATAACATTCATACTTATGATGTAACACCAAATTTCTCTGGGTGGGATTTTTTTGCTTCAGAGGGGAATGCCTAACCCCCGGGCCGACCCCGGAATTAAACGCTGCTATTGTTCGTTTAAAAGATTAGAAAAGCCCCGAAATCAAATAACTAGATTGGTAGTGGATAATTTGTTTTACTTAAAATTGCCAGTATAGCTTGCGCATAATTATGCAACGACTTTTAAGTTGTTTTGCATTTGTAAATGTGTCAGTAAATTATTTGTCCATTTAGTATTGATACCCTGTTGAATTATTTGATTTTTATCAAACTAATGTATTGGCTAATAAACATTTAAAAAAACTAAACCAACTTTAAAATAAATAAAGTATCTAAAAATTTAAAAATAGTGATTAAAAATATTAAAGAAACTTGAAGACGGGTAATAACATGCACGTTAAAGTACCTAATGGTAAAAACTAAACAATCACATGCTTTTTATACTTGAGTACAATATGGTATACATGACTTCATGTTTTAAATATTTTTCTAATTATTATTTTTAAATTTTTGGTTCTTTATTTATTTTGAAGTCAGTATAGTTTTTTATGTTAATTTTTCTCTTTTAAGTTTATTATTATTATTATTATTTAAAAGTACTTTTTTCATAACGTAAACTATTCGAACAGAACGACAATGCTGCCCCTAATACGTATTAATTGGGTATAAACGTAAACACCTAACACAAAAATAAAATAAACGCAATTACTCGATAAAATAAAATTTAAAAAGATGAATTACTTCAATAACAGTTATATGACACATTAGAAAATTTTGACGTTAAGTCTTTAAATTTTCAAACAACCAGCATGGGTTAATATTGGAGCATAAGTACTAAAGTCAGCTTTGCGCAAAAAATAAGTCTAGTACCTTTCTCTTTTGTAATCCAGGCTTGTCTTTGTTATGGGTGAGGATTATTATTTTTATTATTTTTTTAAATATACAGGTTTCTATTAAGACTACCCTAATGTGTGATGCATCAATAAATTTGTATTTATATCGGCTTTTAAGGTAAAATATTAGAATATATGGACCGTATATAAAAGAATATACTTAGTGATGGTCCCACGCAGACGAAACGTCGTATTTTTTATTTTTAGTTTTTACTTTTGGATTTTGCTAGAAACACCTGAAATAATAAAACTTTTTAAAACAGCATATTATTATTAGGCATATAAAATCCTAATTTTGTTTTCATTTAACCCACTCCGTATTTATTACCTTTTTCAAGATGCCCATTGCCCATAGTGGCCCTCCTTATCTTGGACACGTTGTACAGATATACATAAAAAAACCGCAGGTGTAAATTTAAATGACCCACATAAAAGGTTCAATCGTCATACAACATAAGGCTTAGTTTTACAACTTGTGTATGTAATCCTGGTCCTCATCAATTTTGTCAATATTTAGCGAAAACTTTAATACTATAATATAGGCGACGCGACGTCTAGACTAGTTACAATATAGTGTTTAACAAACTTTAAACCAACATTGGTTGGTTGGCTTTTGTTGTTTTAATAGTTTAAATTGATTAATTTATATATTATGCAGAAGTTGGTAGGTACTTATCATAAGCGTAATTAAATTGAAATTATTTGCTTTAATTAAGTGTGTCCGAGTACATTTTAATCCATTTTGATCGTGAATAACTTTAGAACAAATAAAGTTATCTAGATGTGGTTTTGCAGAAAGCCTAAGATTTATTTAAAGTCTTTTATCATATTCATGCCAATTGCTTGTGACATTTATTTGACACAAAAAAAAATGGCCGATTCTTCGATATGAAATAGCTTGGTTGTTTTAAATGGAACAATATGTATATTTTTTAGAATCTTAAAAAACAATATATTTCTTTTAAAAAAATGTAGAAGCTACTATTATTAAAAAATAAATAAATTAAAATGGATTTATTTATCTCTAAAACAAAAAGACTGCAAGGCAATTAGAAGTATTTTTGACAATAAAAATTTGCTACATATAATGTTACAGAAATAAAATGGTAAAAAAGCTATATGTTATTAACAGAAGCTTTTAAAAAAGTACCTTATCCTAACTGCATCTTTATTTTGTGGATAACATAAAAAATTGTTGTCGTATTTTTTTCGGTAGAAAATTATCATTGTCAAATAAATACTCTTAACTGCTATATGTGTGATACATTTTTAGAGGTCAATGAATTCATAATTTTAAAAATAACTATAGCTCTTGTTACACTTTTTTTTTTGAAATAGAAAAGATTAAATTTTAAGACTGTAAAAAAATATACATGATGTTCTATTTGAGATAACAATGTTGCCATATATATTCGAAAAATCCATAATTTTGTTTTTATGTGAAGGAAATGTTACATTTAAATGATACAAATAAACTATAAAAATAAAAAAAAAAATAATAAAGGCTTACTGCGAAAGCCGCATTTTAATGCCTTTTTGCTACGACCACCAATGAAAATAACATAAAACGCACTCATTGATCATTTAGAAAACGAATGATATCACACGCGTGTTTAAATCTACTTTTCTACACTAGTGTTAAAAGGTTTCGACTTACCAGTGCTAACACACATTATCTTTTTCAAATTACATTAATTTTAGTTTTATATTTAAGGGTTTATTAGTTTATTAAACACATGTAAGTGTGGAAGTGTCTAAAGTTCTGCGGGACCCTGATTTGTAAGATTATAACATCATAACCTAACCACAAAGTTTGCACAAAATTCCAAGCGGTTCTTTTTCTTTTCTAAATAATACATCCCTTGTTAGAAAAACGCTAAGATAAGATAAAAATGGAATTGCCATTTGAACAGACTTGAAATTTAATTTAATCCATTCGGGCCAATAGGCTACACTTATTATTTTTCAAAGATTATTTAGTGTTTTGTTAAGTGGTGAGGTTTTTTCACGTAATTTAAAAACCTAATTAAAGAAATAACAGTGAAATAACACTTTTGTAAGGTAACTAAAATTAAATTTTGAAATACATTAGGTAAAAGGAATTTATTTATTTGAATTTTATGGCACTGACATCGATTTACGTCCAACTTTTTGTCAGTTTAACTTGTCTGTGTTGACACTAATGATATAAAAAAACTAACTAATAATTTTTAGTATTAAAATATTTTTTCTTACAGCTTTTTACATCATATATTTAATATTGATGTAATAGACAGATTGTTTTATTTGAAAAATGCCGGTTTAATATTAAATTTCCAAGGATGGCGATGTTTTCGAAAATATTAAAATTTGGATATATTACAGGTGGAAAGGTCTTTGATATCTTTCAAATGATAATATACCTAATATACAGGGTGTTTCATTTAAAAAAGGACATTTTTGTGATAATTCTAAAACCCGATGTTCAATTATTTTTCGGTTGGCAGCACGTTATCAGCGGAAAAAGTACTACAACTTTACTAATTTCCCAATTCCCATAATAAGGAAGTTAGCATAGTGCCGACTTAAGTAGGTATGTATGTAATACGTGCATTTAAGGGTTTGGTCCATAGATAACTTTTTATAAAGAATATCTCGTTTCCGTAAAATGTATACTAAAAAGGTTTTTTTATATGTACATGTACAATTTCAAGGATTAAAGTACAACACGCAATTGCGTAAAAGGTGTACTTATTTGTTTACTAGCTTACATCAAGTGGGTCGTATGGGCGCCAATGTATCAAAAATGATTCTCATGGAATTTTTTTGCAGAATTAAGTTCAGAATAAAATGCTTATTATGACTATCCATGATGCCAGCTAGGAGGGAAATTTGACATAATGTATTGTACTTTACTAAACAGAACCTTTTGTAACAACTTTATTGTAGAGTAAGTGATTTAAGAATTTTGACTCTCTAGATGTTTTTTTAAATTTCTTAACAAAGTTTATTTTCTTGTTGTTAATTCCCAAAAATCTTTGTTTTATTCCTGTATGGATATGATCAACAAAATGTTAAATAAAAAATTTATCTAAAATTAACAGTTATGCCTAAATACCAAGTCATGGTCGCCTATTCAAATTTTAAAATTACAGATTTTTATTTTTTGATTTAATATATTTCTTTAAAGCAGTTCCAATAAACTGACTTTTAAACAAATTTAATTGAAACAAAGCGAATTTCTAAAATTAAACTGCATTTACATTTTTTTAGCTCCTCGCTAACTTTAAGTTCTTTCCAAGAATATTTAACAGGGACCTTAAATTATACAAATATGCATTTTATTAAGGCAAATATACTATAAATAATAAACTGCGTATAAAAATTGCTTATTTACCTTGTAAACTTTTTATAAAAGTGTAAAACAGATAACTTAAAATTAAAAAATAAATAAGTAAAAACTTGAATGGGAGGCCATGACTTGCTATTTACGCATAACTTTCAATTCTAAATAACTTTCCTATTTTACATTTATTTGTATTTTTAGAAATAAAGGTACCTTAGTCTTAAGCAGTTTTTAATCTTTTGACCTACCCTGTATACATAGAACTTTTAATATAACTTACTACTGCTTATAAAGTTTGGAAGGATGCACAAACTTTTAAGCAAAATTTAATCTTCTGACAAATTGCAAATAAAAAAAGTTTTCCATTGGTTGCACAATGTATAGGTAACACTACTTTTACAGCTACATTGTGCTTAATCTATATTTTTCTCTTAATGCCGAAAAGTCATTTAGAAACCATTCCCAATGGTATTATATTTGCCTATTATTTTTTCAAGCTTAGCTAATCAATTTTTTCCTATGAGAGCGCTAAAAAAGTAGTTCAAGTAAAAAACAACAACGAAAACGACAAGGAAAATGGGGTTATCAAGACTGTTTTCTTGACCTAAATAAAATATTTTAAGATTTATGACTTGGGATTTTTATAAATAAATAACTCTAGAAAAACACTTTCTGTGGTAAATTGAGTGGATATCAAATGGCGCTTAAAATAAAGATTTTTCTGTGATTTATTATTTTAAAAATATTATTATTCCATTATTATTCTTATGAACTAGAGTTTAGAAATATATTTTTTTTAAAATTTATAATAATCATTATAATAAGGATTTCTTTTGGTCTATAAAAAGGAACAAAACAAATTAACATAAAGTAATAAGTAATATATCTCATACATTAAGGATATTAAAAGAGTTTCGCCCACTTTATTTTTTGAATGGGACAGGAAATCGAGAGCAACTATTTTTTTTTAATGTTGGTAAAAATAATTTTGGTTGAACCAAAATTGCAACACTTTAAATTTAAATAAAATCTCTTTATTAAAGTCCAAAACCTTAAATATTTTCTATACTCTTAATATATTTTTATTCGTTACTTTTTAAAACAATGCATTACAGCAGATAAAGATATCTTTTTGTTTTTATTTCAAGTTGATAATTCACCCAAATTGCAGTTTTATGTAAAAATCTCGTTTATTTTATGAGCTTTTCTTTAAACCTTTTATTACCAAGATAAGTTATGGTCGCAATAAAGACCGTATTGCTAAGTTTAAAACGATACCATTTTATATACAAAGTAATGTGCAACGGACGTGTAGAAAATGAGTAGACACTTAAGACTAAAAAAAGCTTAAAGTTAGCAATAATTACCAACAAGGTGTATCTGTTAAAATAAAATTAAGTTTTTTACTGAGGTAAGTTTAGTTTAATTGCAATATTTTTACTTCACAATTCTTTGGTTTAATTTTGGCCTAATATTTAGGGACGACCCTGTATAAATTAATTTTCTTAAGCAAGCGCCGGCAACAATGCTCACTTATTGAAAGGTGACCGCCGTTCGGCGATTTTATCTATTTACGTGTATGACAGCCGACGAATCATTTTGTGGATGGTTAATTGATAGATGCCGCCGTACGGCGGCTATGCTTATAGAAACTAATAAAACTGCCAAATATTGGCTTTATAATTATTCATTTTGCTGTGTCGTTGGCGTTGAATTTTCTTATGGTTTTATTTTATATACTCTTTTATTTTCTGATATCCATATTTGTCATTAAAATTATATTATCTTTTTATAAAAAGTATATTTTTTTTAGAAATAAATTTCTTGTCGTACCCTGCATATTTTAAAAGATAATATAATTTTGATGATAAACACGGATATCAAAGAATCAATCAAATAAACAATATTTTTATTTGTTTTATAATGACATAAAATAAAAAACTGCATACATAACGTGATGCAATAAAATAAAATTTTATTTATCATATTTATTTTTTTCTTGCTGTTTGCAACTAATTCAATTATAGGTTTACCTTATCCTTTTAGAGTACTTTTGTTTTGTTATGGTCAATGGTATTTCCCTATACCCTATTTTATTATTTGCAAACCTAATAAAAGGCAATTTTCTTGTCTTGGAACTTTTATCAACAATTTTCCTTACCTTGTAACTTTTTTCTTTTCCTGCAGATTAAAAGTTCCTTTCATCCTTAAGCAAGAATGTATGATTTACTTGGTAATACTTTAGTTTTGATTCTACGAAACAATTTTTTTATTCCGCAAGTTTTTCTTTTTGTTTATTGTTCAATTAAAAATTATTATTTAACAATAAAACCACAAGGAAACCTAATGCTTACGCCACGGCAAAATTAATAATTTAATAAGGTTATGCTTACTATTATTAGGCGGTTTTTACTAGTTTTAATAAGCACAGACGCCGGTATTACCAAATTAATTGGGATTTTCGGCAGCTTTCATATCAGGAAATGGATAAAACAGCTGGACAAAGGTTTTCTTCTCATAATTAATGCTATTGCCTACTGGAGCAGTTTAGCACCACAGTTCACAAACACCCTGTGTAAGTAAAATATACTTGTAAATAGAAAAGTTCCATTATTTCTTTTAAAATTAACTATAGTAAATAAATATAAACACAAAAGTTTAAGGAATGGGAGTATGATCCACTAATAATTTTTTTATTTTTGGTAAAATTAATGGCGTACTTTAAGGAAAGCTTTACGTTACAAAGTTTGCGAGTCCATTAATAAGGATTCTTCAGTAATTAATTAAACCCTTTTATATATAGAATTTAGAATCTTGGCGGACAAAAGAGTTCTTTTACATTACAGTTTATTTTTTTTTTTATTAATAAAGTAGTTTTGGAGCCCTTATCGGTGCACTTATTTTACTCTAGTCTCTAAAATGTATAAAATGCTCCTACTAATTCCTTGGACCAAAGCATAACGATCTTACGTAATTTACCTTGGTCAAAAATTTGATCGTTAGTAAGATACAGAATATCAAAGATTCCATTTACTTTTAGTTATTTAATTTATTTTTTTAATAATGTTTTTGACAAAATTTGGTATTTGGTGGTTCTTCAGGATGGCAAATTAAATTTATGATCCAACTGCTATAACTTTTTTGTGCCTCTGTATATTATGGTTCTAGTTAAGTAGTTTTATTTTCTCATATTTTTAAACAAAAAAGGTATACTTGGTTGATATCGCTACGAAAACCGTTTTAAGGATATTTCAGATTAAAGGTTTTGTTTCGAACAACAAATAGAGTATTTCTTAAACACTGTATCAGGAAGATCTGGTCACCCAGGTTCTTCTGATGCGTCTGTACAAAGTGCTACCATAAATTCCCTGCGCTAAAATATAACGATCTAACACAATTTGCTTTTGTTGAAAAATTGATTCTTTGTGAGATACAGGGTGTCAAAGAGTAAAAAAGAAACAAAAACTTTGACACCATGTATCCCGCAAAAGATCAATTTTTCGACTAAGGTAAATTGCATTTGATCGTTATAATTTGGCCCGAAAAATGAGTTTTAATCTTTAATATTATATATAATCTAAAATATCTCAAGAATGCTTGCTCGTGCCAATATTTATTAAGTATATTTTTCATATGCATAATGTATATAAGAATAGAATTGTTTTAGTGGGGCTATAAAATACCGAGGCACAAAAAAGATTTTACATTTAAACGTAGGCAAAGGACATTTAAATATGCAAAGGACTGCATGGTACTCTCTACATTTTAAATCATAAACGTTAGCAAATTTTGATTCCTTGCTTTAAAAAGCTTTTTAAACCCGATTTTTATAATAAAAATAATATTAAAAAAATTATTATTACTAGAATTAGAAAGTTTAAAAACCCGTATCTGGCAAACCATTAACTTTTGGCAAAGGTTATTTATGATATATCGCTTTATTTTTGCTCAAGGAGCCAAGCATTTTGTACAAACCTTTCAAAGATACCCTGTAGAAAATTCGACCAGTTTTTATTAAAAAAAACATATTTTACATAAATTAAACAAAAAAAACATAATTGATTTATTTTTGTCTCAATATACAATAATTTTGTTAACTAAATAAAATGCATTATTGTTTAAAAGTTTTATTATGCATACGGGGTAATTCTTAACCTATCCGCATAAATGTTGCAAAACAATAACTAATAATAAAAAAAGAAAAAATAAGTAAACTAGTGTAAGTAAGAAAATAAATAAATGTAAGTTACAACATTAGTTATTACTTTATTTATACGTAATTTAAATTTCTATTAGGACATGGTGGAAATAAAAACAAATTATTTCTAAAACAAAAATAGTTTAATACTGTATTTTTTGTTACAACTTATTTTTTGTCTTTCTGGTATTTAATATTTACCTTTTTACTTATTTTTTTCTTTTCATAATTGTCTTTGTTTGTCCCCTATATGCCAATTTTATTCGTATTGGTCAAAAATCACTCTATATAATATAAACACTCTTTTTTATACCTAGTCTGGTTTATTTCTTTTATAAAACATTTATTATGATTAAAAATGTATAACCTTTTATCACGTTACAGGCTACTTATCTTTATGAAGTTACACAATTTGGTTGTTTATGATAAGCAAATTTGTGGACAAAAACTTTTAAAAGTAAGAACACAAAAAATATTTTTTCCAACGATTCTTAAGATAAAGTAGGTTATTCTTTTAAAAAGAACTATCGCGTTTATCTCGACAAGAATTTTCTTTGAAATATGTGTCCCCCATGAACCATATAGCAAACCGAATTTACTACAGATAATATCTTTTTATAAAAAAAGCGGTAAAGTTATAGTCAGTAAGACATTATACGAAGTTAAGAAAAAAGTAATTAAAGTTGATAATATTTTTTTACTGAGACAAAACTATAAGTATGCAATATAGGTAAATGTAAAAATAATAATTTATTTACTAATTGGTGGATATTATGATTAACCAACGAAATTGCTTACTGTCCAAGATTACTTCAGTTGCGGTAGTTTCTGTTACTTCTGGTTCATGTATGTTTTCTAAGTATAGGGTGTCTTATTTTGATTGCAATAGCTGGGTATCTCAGTTATCATTAAAGATGGAATCTTGCTGTTTTCGCGATCTAGAGCTACTTTTTTATAAAACAAAAGTTTCCGTAAACAAAGCCGTCGAACCCTTTTAGTTTTTAAGCAACAGAGTGATCTTAAAAAGTTCTGTATTTTCAGGTATCCCTTGTATCTTAATTGGCTAATAACGTATCACAAAGGGAAAAACCGATTTTTGTATATTTTTTTAATGTAAAATGCAGGGGTGTAGTCAGATTTAATCCAAATATTGTATTGGCAAATATATATGGACCAATGTTAAATATGCCTTTTTACAAGCTTTAAAAGAAGTATAATATAATATTAAAAGTAATACTATAGGTTAATTTTTTTAAACAACGAGAAAATTTCAAATTTTTATATTTTATTGACTTTGATACTGTAGTGGTGCTTAAGTCACGACTTTTGGAATTGGGTTTTTGCTTTAAAACTTTATAATATATTTTTTGGTTTATAAATTTACGTAGGTAGCACTTTTTTAGGCAACGTTTGTAATTAGTAAATGGTTTTAATTAAATATATTTTTTAAATTTATTATTACTATTTTCAATTTTGTTTAATTTTTATGTAAAAATGCTCATTATTCTAATGCATTCACTGACATTTGTAATTAATGCATCTCGTTTTTTTGTTGAAACTCTGATTTTTAACTTTTTTTCAAAACAATACCATGTTTCATGCTTTTTTAAATTTAAAAAAACAAATATATTAGGCTTAATACAAATCAAGAAAATTATTTGCTAAAAACCATTTACAAATTTATAATGTTGCTTGTGTAAATGCTACGTACCGTACCTAGACTTATTTTACAAAAGAACAAACACAATTAAATAAAATAGCAAAATTTAATTTTGAAATTTGTATAACTAATATATATAACAATAAAAAAACTGTTAACTGATTAGTTTGCATGGCCCACTGCAAAATTTTGGATGAGAATTATAAGTATTTGGAATTTTGTTGTTGTATATAAAAATAAACCGACACACATATATATAGTTTTTAAGAGCCTGTAAAAACCAAAATTTACTTTTTTAACAAATATACAGGGTGTTTCTATTAAAAAAACCTTCAGTGGTCAATAATTTCAAAACAAAATTTTTAAAAAAATCTGACTACGCCACTGCATTTTACGTAAAAACTTATATAAGAATCCGTTTTTAACTTTTTGATACGATGATAGTCAACTGAGATACAAAGGGTACCTGGTTCCATTTTTAATAATAACTGAAATACCCAGCTGTTGCAACCAAAATGGGACACCCTGATTTGGGTTACCCAAATAAAATTTTATTATTTAATGTTAGTCATAACCTAATATTTGAAATATTTAGGTAATATACAAAATTATAGTTTAGATTCTATATTGTTTTGCGGAGACCTAAATTGTCTAGCAGCTACTTAAATGCAACATAAGTTGGTAATAAAATAATATTTAAATATTTGGACAATCCACGAAGGCTAAAAACCTAAATACTAACGAACCATGGGTGTCTTAGGTGAAGTAAGAGGATTGGCACGGGACTCAAATACCTTAAGATTTGGAGAGAAAAGAAAAATTATCATTTGCAGCATGTGCCACATTTTGCAAACTCTAGGAATAAAAGAACAAACAAAGTGGAAAGTTCGGAGCCTGTTCATTTGGACCTTATAGGGATTCATCGCCTGCAAAACTATAAATGGAATTAGTTGTGGACGAGAAAAGGTCGTTAATGTAAAGAAGAAATAATATTAGTGCCCGTATTAAGCCCTGAGGCACTCCAGCATTTACTTGGTGAAAGCTTGAGAACTAAGATTAAAAGAATACTTAAGAGCCAAGAACAGACTTTAGTTGCAAGATCATAGAACAAAAGTTTATTGTTTTTTATTTATTTATACTGTTTTGTGGAAAAACTAAATTAGATTTTTATTTTTAATAAAATTACTTTTTCCATTTCTTTTTCTTTATTGTTACCTTATCGCCTAAAATAAGAAAAACAGATTTATATTTTATTTTAAAAATTAAATTACAATAAATAAGTAATAAAATAGAAAATAATTTTTCTCTATTTAAACCAATCTGGCTTAACAATAACATCTTTATCGTTTAATCTTTTAAAAGTAGTAACTTTATGTATGTAGCTTGGTTTATACCTTAAAATTACTGAGCTTACTGAGAAAATTATTCTCTCACCAGATAAAACCGTTAAACTTATAGCCACCATTACTTTTTAGTACGTAAAGAAGAAATATTAAAGAAGAGTTGGTTAGATAGATTTATTGGAAGAAGGTGAAGGTACAAAAATTATATTCCAAAAATGGTGTTTGTTTTAAGTGCCTAATAATAAAAAAATAATTGTGTGCTCTGATAAAACAAGTAGGTATTTAATTTGTTGTTTCTAAATATTACTAGTAGCATAGGTAAAAGTTTTTCGTTATATCTGCTTTCAGATAGTTACTTTTTAATTAAAAAAAAATAAATATTTAATTCTCCTTTATTTTTTGTTTTAGTTTATTTTTATTTTCTTGAGAATTGTTACACGATTTTAAATTTTTGGTCCGATGTATGGTTGGATAGGATGCAGATCTATTGCCTCAGATTTTATCTGGCACATCCGGTTAAACTGAAATTGCTATTAGCATTTTTATTTTAAATGAAAAATTCTATATATTTATAAAAACAATTCTACCGGCAACTCTAAGAATATACATGTAACCTATGTTATCCCTACCTTAATTAGTTTTTGAGAAAATGACGTTCAAAAATGCAATTTTTATAGATTTTTTTAAAAACAAGTAATAATAGAAAAAAGCTTATGAGATATTTTAAACATGTTTAATGAACCCATCAACGTAAATACAAAATATCCAGTTTTACCGGTGCTACAGAAATTGACTTTTGGCAGTAAAATAATTCAATATTTGAAATAAAAGCCACTATCTTAAGACTTAAATTTAAACCAAACCCTCATTCCTTAACTTTTTTGTCTATTATATCCTATCTTTAAACCTAATGGTTTTTAGGATTTTGATAATAAAACGCTGGACTTCCCTGAAAATAGCGGATAAAATATATTTTTTAACGTTTAACTTTTAAAACTTATAAGGAACTAGGTTTAGAGATAGAATATAATTAACAAAAAAGATTAAGAAATAAGTGTTAGGTTTAACCTTAAGATTGTGGTTCTCATTTTATCCTTTAAAACTCTTTATTTCGGACAGCCAATTTTTGTGGATTTTGGTAAAACCAGAAATTGTTTCTTTACACAGACAGGTTGTCAGGCTCCTTAAACATGTGTAAAAATCGCATAAGCCATTTTCTACTTTTATTTAATTTTTTACAAATCAATAAAAATATTGCCTTAAATGACATTTTTAAACGCTATTTGCTTATAAACTAATTAAGATATGTATAGCATATGGTACATCTACTTTCTTGGAATTACCTTTAGAATTAGTTTTAAGAAAAATATATAGTGCGTTCCATTAAAAATCACATAGTGAGAGCACCTCGGTTAAACCGGATGTGCCCACATAAAATCTAAAATACCCGAAATTTGCATCCTATCCAACCATATATCCATGGGCGTCGCCAGGATTTTCCAGGGTTTTTTTTCTGATGATCTATTGAGGCTAAGATGGACACTTTGGTAAAGAAAATTTTTATATTGGAATTTGCAAAAAAGCCATTCCATTAAATCCACGAAAAAAAATTATAAAGGGGTTTCGCTTTTGACACCAAGAAATATTCTTTTTATCGTAAACTCAAAAATAAATAATGTTTTTACCAAAGTGTCCCCCTTAGAATTAATAGCATCTGATATAAATTTGCTACGGGTCGCATGTGTCAGTTTTTAGATAAACTAATTTTAAAAACCTAGCGACGCCCATGCATATATTCAACCAAGGATTCAAAATCGTTAAACACTTCTCAAGAAAATAACAGGCTTTCTAGTATCTCATGGGCACTACCGATGAGTAAAAAAAATTACCAGAACACAATTCTAGATAAAAAAATGGTTTTAAAATTAAAAAACTATAGCCTTTTTAATTTTTAAAAATTGTTAAAACCTATTTTGGATTTAATTGTCATTTTTCGAAACTTTATAATTACAGGTTTTTTCATAAAACAATGTAGTTTAAAAAATATAATTATTAATACAACGTACGTAATTTTAATTGTTTAGACACACAATATAAAAATATAAAAATAACCCTAAAATACCCAAATTAACTAAGAAAATTATAAAGCGACCCCAATTAGTTTTGTTATTTTGTTAGACAAAAATATTTATTCTTCTTTAATTGAAAAGGTCTCAGCTCGACATAAAACCAATAGATTTATCTTTTCGCTTCATACAATTTATTTTAAACGAAGTCTCTTTTAACAAGTAACAGGATAATTTCGATTGTTGAAATGTTTTTGTAGCAAATTGCTGATTGTAAATTTCTGTTTGAAATTGGGGTGACTAATCAAAATCAATCAGCATACTAACTTAGTTGTTTTAGGCTAGTTTATTTTTGCTAATCCTTTATAGCATAATGGTTTATACAAGGTATTTCCTCACTACGTTACGTAACTTAAGGAGGTGATTTTATATGTCTCTATAGACATATAAAACACATGTTTGGACTTGCTTTATTTCTGAGATGCACGGCGTTAAGGTTTTTAAAATAAGTCAATATTTTTAATTATGTTTAAAACCCTTTAACCAATTTAAATTTTAATTTGGTACACCTATAGCAGATTTTTATTCTGGTCCGTAAATGGTCTGTTGGCTGATAAATAATCCAATACACTTTTAATGTGCGATGTCCCTTGCCATGTTAGATATACCTATTTTTTTTTGGTAATTTGCTGAAATCTGCGTTTGGTTTTTCACATTTTTAATATGATAAGAAGCTTGTATAGCTCTACCTTAAAGGATAAATGGTTCTAGTGATGGCTTAGTGAGCGCCATATTCAATATTAATGAGAAAAAAATTACGCCACTGACTTTTTATAAAGCTTTTATATTTTTCACGATTAAGCAATTTAAAATAAACCTCTTTCGGTTTTTTTTTCATTGTATTTGTAGCTTTGTTTTTTTAAAGAGGTATTTCAATATCTTCTAAAAATACCCATAGACAGCATGGTTAATAAATAAAAAATGACTAATTATTTGCTTTAAAATAAATAGGTAGTGGTGTATTTTATTAATAATAGTCATTATCTTTATTCACCATGGTCAAAATTAATTATTATTATTTTTATAATAAATTTTATTATATGTATACTTTAAGGCAATGTTAAAAGTGGCTTAAATTATTTTTTTCAAAAACATAAAAAGTATCAAGAAAATATAAAAAAATTATAAAAAGTCAGAAGTGTACTTTTTTTCTCGATAATATTGGCTATGGTACCCACTGAGAAACCACCAAACCCAATATTTTTAATCTAGGTAGAGCTTTACAAGCTCTTTATTACAGTCAATAGGTGTACCAAATTTCAGCCAAATTAGTTAAAGCGTTTTTAAGATATTTAGAAAATACCGATTTTTTTAAAAACTATAACGCCCTGTATCTTAGAACTAAAGCAAGTCTGAAAATAGTATTATTATTAATAACATTGATAATAATTATTAAAATAAATAAATGGAAAATCAGGATCTGAAATAAAACTAGCCTGTGAGAAATGTGGTAATCGAGATTGCCCCCGAGAACGCCAACAACGAGTTGACAGAGGCTTACTAACATCAACATCAAGTCTCACAAAAATTCCAAGATATCGCACAAACGAACACCGCTCTTTGGGACTTAGTTTTGAAACGCACAGATATTTTGGCACCAAACAACTCTGTTTATGGAGCTGCGAAACAACTTATTCCTAACAACCCCTCAGGTAGTTCTCACCATGCAGTTCAAAAACCGAGCACAGAATTCAGCAAATTGCAAAAAAATAGATTTAATGCGGCAAAAGGCATCTTGCATTTAAAGTAAATTGGATTATATATCAGCCAACAGACTTTTATGGAAAAGAACAGAAAAATAGCTTTAAGGCGCCAAAAGACGATACACTTACAGAATCACGCTTTAGGTCAATAAATAGCGTTGCCTAGACTGCATACGATCGTTGGGTGTTATTAGCAACTGTTTAAAGAAAAAGGCCAGAGGGATAAGAGATAAAAATAAATTTGTGACTAAGCCTTTTGGCTTTTTCGCAGATCCAGCACCAACCAATGATGTGGAACAGTTCTGAAAGGATGTCTACGAGGACTCAAGGCCGTTACGACGGGACACACCTGTTTTGAACACCTTTAGCGCCTATTGTGACGACAAGAAACTTGACCAGAATGAAAGTTTACCAATAACGACGGAGGTTTAGGCAAACTTCGTAAGCTCTATCCAGAGTATACCGTGCGATTGGTGGTCCTGACAGGTGGCGTTTTGGAAGGCATGAAGGATAACGTATTTAGGAAGTTAAGGTACATTCCAGCATGTCAAAATACACTCGAAAAACTGGTGATAAAGATGCAAAAACTGTTGTCCTTGGATTCCTTCGTCTACTGAGGCAAATGACTTTGGCCGAAAATCACTGACCGAGTGGACGCGAGGAGTGGTCTTCGATATGGATGTCCTTCCGCACAACGCCCTATGGGGTCGGAGCCATATGATACGTCGTTGTCGGATCTTTTAGAATAATAATAATAGTGATGTTGCAAAAATTATACACAAAGATTTAAGTTTACATTTTGGATTAAAAGATCAGACACATTACTACAAATACTTACCACTAAGCTAGGTAGGATTAAAAAAACAACCTATGGCAAGTAAACAGAGTGGATAATAATTACAATAAAAAATAATATTATTTATAAAATAGTCTGGCCATCAGGACAATGCCTGGCATTTTTCCTGGTGCTACCAAACACGAACCATCAAAGAAAGACAGTACTGCCAGCGATCTTGAAGGGGTTGCGGGTACCGACAGCAACCTACGAGAGACCTTAAATCGGTCTGGTAGCCTATGTAATACCGGTAACCGCTGTGGGGTGACATCCCTCAGAGTCGAGGATATCTTGCATTATTCCTACAAACAATGATGAGCAAGCTCCCAACAATCCCCTTGTTTGGATAGGGGTGCAGGGTAGGTTGAAGGAGTAACTGGACGTACGCCCTTAAATGACCTAGGCAATAGACACGGACGCCTCACGTCGGACAAACGAATTTAGGGACGATCTAATGGATGCATATTCCCTCAGCAAAACTACCATTAGGGGCTACATACCACGGATGCACGCTACATGGTGTGCTAAACACCCAAAACTTCACATCTCACCCAACAACATTTAAGAGGCTATGTAGCCTTTCTTACCCGATCTGCATTTGTCAGAACACCAAGACAACAGGAGCCACGTTGGGATCTGGAAAATCGGGATCTGAAACAAAACCAGCTTGCGGAAAATATGGTAATCGAGATTGACCTCGAGAACGCCAACAACGAATTGACTGAGAGGCTTACCAACATCAACATCAAGTCTCAAATAAAATCCCAACATATTGTATAAGCAAACCAGGCTCTTCGGGACTTATTTTCAGAACGCACGGATATTTTTGCACCTTACAACGCTGTTTATAAAGCTAAAAAACAACTTATTTTTAACAAACGCTCAGATAGCTTTCACTCACAACTTTCAAAAACCGAACGCAGATTTCAGCGAATTGCCAAAATAATAGCTAGGATCTATATTTTTGGCAATTCGATGAAATCTGCGGAAAAGGGCATCGCGCAGCAATTAAATTGTGTTGGATTATTTATCAGCCAACAGACTTTTTACGGGAAAGATCAAAACAATAGTTTTAAGGCTCCGTCAAAAGCACCATACACTTAACAGAATCACGCTTTAGGTCATCAAATAGCGTTATATATACTCATACAGCAGACAATATTACTGAAAACTCTTTAAAAAATTATATTAAAATATATTATACTTATTGCAATATACCAGTCAACAAGAAGATAAGATATATAGGGTGTCCGGGAAAATGTGGGAAATCTCTTGCACACGTATGGAACAGATGAAAATAACACGACAAGTTCCTATAAAATTTTTCCGTTTAAGCCCCCCTGCGGAGATATGATCCCCTAAAGGGGGCAGCTAGAAATCGATTTTTCGTGAATAACTTTTAAAGCGCTCTGTATAATTCGTTAATATTTTAGTACGATGCATACTAGTAAAGACCTCTTAAATTGGTGCCCTTGAAACTTATGTCGCTTCTTTAGTTTGCCAGGGACGGACTAGTTTTCGCACATTATTGATAATATTTTTTACACCCTGTATGGTGAAGACACAAAAAATATGTTTTTGGGTGGTTTAAACCTATTGCTAAAAAAGGTAGTCTTGTTTGACATTGATAAAATGAGCCGTTTTCGAGTAAGAAATTATTTTCACAATAAGAGTTTATTTTTGTTTAATAATACAATATGTTATTTTCGATGATCTTTGTAATTTTTGATTCAGTAAGTCCTTTCGTAAAAAATAAACTCTTATTGTTAAAATAATTAGACACTAGACATAAGTAAAGAGCAACCGAAAGCAAGGTATGGGTCTAAAAAAATTAAAATAAACTATTTTTACCAACTGTAGTAATATAAGGTATAAATAATATAAAAGAATAAACAATGATAAGCTCTAAAATTACATATATTTGCAACTGCAATTGGTAAAATGGAAAATATTTATTTTATAGTAAAATTATAAAGCTTGTGTCAAAGTTACAAACATTTTTTTATTTAACGTAATTTTTAACACAAACTTGGTGTGAAATTTTTTTACCGAATACCACACGTGCTTAAATTATTCCGAGAAATTTTTTCTCGGTCACGATAATTTTTAAAAGAAATTCCCTCGCTTGCGGCTCGAGATAATTTTCAAAATATTCGAGGCCTTCCGGAAATAAATTTAGCACTAGTGGTATTACAAGTAACATTTTTTTTTACTTTGTGACAAATACCAATTTACTGCTATTTCCTTATACAAAAAGAAACTTAAAAGCATTGAGTAAAGAATAGGAAGTGTTTAAAAGGGTAATAATTAACTTATCTAAAAATATTTACGTTTCTCAAATTGAAAACGTTTTTGTCTGACAAAGAACCGGTAACGGTTTTATCTTTTGCAGTATTTGTATTAGAGATCCTTAAATAGGCAAGAATAAAAACCATTATTTTTTCCACAAACCAACTTTGGGTGGGCGTAGGAAATTTCTAGAAAATAAATAAAATATCAAATAAAAAGTTTAATAAACGGCCCTTTAAAATACATGTTATGTGGTGTATTTAAAATAGTTTTCTTAAGCCTTACAATAAAACTTTTTGCTTTTTACATTTTAAAATTAGTGAAGTCAATAAAGACTTTTCGCCAGAAGTCCACTAAACAGCTCCGATTTTAATATTTTTTATTTTACATTTTGCCTTTTTTACTATTTAAAATCAGACACCTTTAAGAAAAAAAAACAATTATTTGCATTGTTTTAATAATATACACCTTATTTATACAGGGTGTCTAAAAACTTTCTCTGCAAAATTTAAAAGGTGAGATTCCTTAAAAAAATACGTGACCGTATGTCCTTAATGTCCTACTTTCAAAACAACAGGGTTGGAACATACGTTCATATAACGTTTCTTTCTTATTTGTCGTTGAAAAATCATCCCTTAAAGTTTTTCATAAAAGTCAGTAGACACCCTGTATACATAACATTTATACTCGTATTGTTAAAAAATACAAATTATTAAATGGCTTGGAGGAAGAGGGTAAGAAGCCACCTCTCATTTCTGAGTTATTTTAACCTTAATATTTTAATTATGTCCTGAAATCGTAATAATAAGGCTCTCACAAACCTGCTTTTAAAAAGGTATATTTATACAATAATGTATTAAAATGTGAAAACAAAATTTAAAAAATGTAATAGGTAACAACAAAAAAACTATTTAAGTTTGTAATTCAGAGATTTCGTAAATTGTGGCTTGTTACCTTCTTCCTCCAAGCCCTTTAATTATTTCTTTTCTTTTGGAGGTATCTAATTTTAAAGAACATAAAAAAATTACGTAAAAAAACTGATTAAGATCGGAGCTATCACTGAGGACTTTCAGAGATTGTCCATTTTACAGCTTTACTGACTCGACTAAATATAAATAAAATATCTTTAAAACATTTCCTATTTAATAATAGCGTTTACAGACCATGTATTTTAGGTATGAAAATATATTTTATTAAGACCAAAAGGTACTATTAAAATCTACTAAAAAAGTATTTTTTATTCAATTAACAAATATACCATCACAGAATTTATACGATATGAAAGCTTGTCGCAATATCTACAAAAGTAAATAAATACATGACATAACTTCAATATTTTTTTTAATTTTCAAATAAAGTAACTATCAGTCTTAAATATCGCGACAAGCTTTTAAATCATATAAATTATGTAATATTGTTTTATTTCAATATTAAAAATTAATGAAAAAGTTTTTTTACTGTGTATTTTAATAAAAGCTTGATTTTAAGATATTTATTTAAATTAATTTAAAAACCTTAGTTCATAAAAAATATAGATGGTGTAGTTGTATTCTCAGAAAATCTTTTTATTTGGATTGTAGATCTAGAGTTCCGTAACCATACCGGGCGGTGCGTCGCTAAGATGAAATCCCATGTAAATTTAAAGCAGGTTAATTATTTGCTTCCTCGTAAATTAAAAAAAATACTAACGTTCTGTAGAGACCAATCGGACTAACCCTCGTCCCAGGTTTTAAAATATGTAATAGGCGAATATTTAATTATTTATTTAAATGTAATTGCAAGTTACTTAATTTTCGGTTCAGGTTCGGTTCACACAATTTTTTTCAAATACTGACTGTCACTGATTTATTAACACTTCTCCTCATGTCAGTGACAACATTCATTTTACAGGTGTCTGTTGGGTTTTACCTGAACCGAAAATTTAATATTTTTTCATTACGTTTAATTGAATAATTCAAAATTCGCCCATTAAATTTTTTGACACTAGACACAAGGGTTTCTCAGATTGGTCTTTTTAAAAGTTAATTTTTTCTGTAAAAAATAAAAGTTAGTTATGGTATCTCAATATCGAAATATTGAAATTAAAATCCGAATATAGAAATACCTTGCTACGAAAAAGGTGTCCAAATAATGTTTTTATAGATTTCAAAAACTATTTTAAATAAAAATTTACAGCGCTATTTTAAAAATGCACAAAATCAGTTTTTTTTAAATAACTGAATATTGTATTATCAGTTGTATGGCCCACAACTTTCACTATTTAACCATCTTTATATTTCTTATAGTTTCGAACATCCTAACGCATACCCTACCAACTTTGGACACACTGTATATAAATACAACATATTTTAACCAAAAAACTTTTTAAAATTTTTGAATAGATAACGCGCAGTAAAAATTGTGTGTATCAAAAATTGCGCTTTGGTTTGGAGCTCCTCAGTTGTAAATGGTCAAGGAAGTCATGAACAATGGACTGCTTCGGCCTTTTCAGGGAATTAGGACTAACTATGCTAAGCAATATTAACCTCTTTGAGCAGATAGTTTATAGCAAGATACTTATGGGTGCATATCCGGGCTTCACCAATGTTTACCATTCTAACGATCCCAAAATTATTTTTAGAATTGACAGCTTTATACTTTATCGAGCATGTAAAATGTTTACCCACAAATAATATTAGTTTTGCAAAATATGATGCAAATTTAAACAAATTAATTAATTTACTTTATTTTATGATTCCATTTAAGTTTAAATCATCTACGTAATATTTTAATTAAAACTAATGTCACACACAAATTATCTCTTTATTATTGGAGAATTAAATTTTCATGCAAATCAGAATTAAAATTGTGCACATAAACACGGATGACAGAACCACTAACCTACGACCGATTTAACAACGGCGTTAAACCTTAAACCATAAACCTCAAATGTTTTATTACGTACAATGCAGGGCAGGATTTAATTTATTTCTTGATAAATGTAATAAACATGCTTTTCTGGTTTTTACTTTCTAGTTACACCAATAAAAATATATGCATAATATTTTTTAAACGACACAAAAGTAATTGTAAACCAAATATACACTAGTGTTAAGAAAGTAAAAAATTTCTAATTTTAAGAGCTTAATAGCATTGTTTCTTAATAGTTGCGCCTTTAAAGGGGGGAGCGAGTTACTAACCGATTCACCGTGATTTTTCTGCTGTAACTTTATGAATTTAAAATTTTTGAAAATATTTTTTAATGACTTTTATACGTGTTCGTTTAGAAGTGTACTTATGCTAAAATTAAAATTTTGTTGCAAAAAGAGTCGGTTTAAAGAAGGGTTGCTTCTAGTATCACGCAGTGAAGAAGTGTTTGCAATCAATGGTATTTCTATTATAGCAAGGAAATAGCCATTAAAAAGCTTGCAGTAGTAAACACTATTTAAAGTAATAAAAGAAAGTTTTACCAAATCAAATCACAAAAAGCTCTACTTGTCACTGTTTAATTTGCTTTTAGGAAAGACAAGACTTTAGCAAATTATCTTTTAAAAAACTTTTTTGCCTTATTTAGAATTATGACATAAACAATTAAAAACAAAACGCTATAAATAATACTTTACTATGTGTAACTCTACTTAAGCCGGCATTGTTGCGATTGATAAATGTGTTTAGGAATATAAAGTGCTCGCCAAAAAAATAGGGACAAGCAATTTTTAGCACCGTATTTACCTTGTAGTAACTTTGGAAATAAAAAATATTTTTAGCTGCGGATTTCGGTATGTTAAAGCCCATTTCATCTAGATGACATAACGTAAAATGATTTTTGAAAAATAATCAAATGTTCATGGTATACAGGGCGGTCAATGAACAGATGCAAAATTACAAAAAGTTTAAAGGTGTGTGATTCCGGTAATAATTTTTTTCGCATTTAATTATAGGTCATTATTAAAGTAACATCAATATATCCAGACATTTTTACCAGTTTTTGATTACAGCCCTTTAGCCACAAAGACACTACTAAACAAAAAATGGGTCAAAACTTTGCTACCAATATCTTTAAAACGCTGTAACTTAAAAATGGCTTTACCGATTTCGACCAGGTTTTCACATTCTAAAAGCTTATTTTCTGGTTCTTTTTTATTACCTAACCACTTTATTGGTAAATGGCCATTTCTATAAAATACAGGAGTGAAACTAAAAGTAAAGATAAAATTGCACAAAATATGGCTATTGTTCGTTTTAAGCTATGACAATTGGGTTGTACCTTGTTGTTTGGTTTGAAATTTGGTCAATACGCAGCTTCGGTCAATACCTTTGGACGGTTTTTTTACTTTTTCGATTAGTGCCCTTTGGCCACAGATACGCTACCTGTCAGATCCATTGTCTTAAAATGTGTCTTTTGTGGATTTTTTGATGTGATCTGGAAATTTTGACTTAATTGCTACCTAATGATTTTTTTTTGTACAGGGTAATCAAATAAAACTGACTCTTTCATTATACAGGGTGTTTCAGATTTTAATCGGGAAAATTTAATAGACGATAGAACATGAAAAAATAAAAAAAGTCTATATAAACATGTATGTTTTAAAGCTTCGTTCTCTAGATACAGGGTGTTAAAATTTTGGAAAAAATTTTTTTATTCATTGCTCAAAAATCCCTTGGCCGATTTTCCTTAAACTTGACAGGTTTGTTTCTCATGATAAGAGGTATCATTTGATGTAATGAGATTTACCGTAATTATTGCAGTTGCGTCCCAGAGGGCAACCTAGTTAGTAAAGATAGAAAAATAATGGTACGCCACTGCTTTTTTATAATTTTGTAATTTTTTTAAATTAGGCATTTAAAAATACAACTTTTATTTCTTGTTCATTTTTCGTATCTTGCTTTGTTTTGAGAAAAATAAAATAAAAACTAATATTTTATTGCTTGGTCCTATAGCAAAAATCAAGAAAAATACAACTTTTTGTTTTTAAATAATTTTTCGTATTTTGCTTTGTTTTCGAGAACAAAAAATAATAAAAAAGAATCCTGTTCTTTAGTGGCCTCCTAAAACATACATTTAATGGTTTTATTTTTTTTTAAATAATAATTGTTGCTTTACACATACAAATGGGTATGGATATGTTCTTATTTGCAAACAATATTTTTGTTGGCTGCAAGTATGGTATTTATTAGGAATGTTACACTTTTTTTAAGAATTTCTCTCCAAAGATAGCCCAATAGGTTATAATAAATTATTCCTAACTTAAACCTTATCAGAGTGACAGTTATAGAGAGTATTTTATTTAAAATGGCGCGATTTAGTGAAAACGAGTTAAGAAATATCGTAAGGTAATTAAAATTTGATATTTTTAACGTAAGTATTTTTGTTTTAAAAATTTATTTTAAAAACAGATTGTGGCAGAATGGACGAGCAATCCGAGATATTGCATTGTTTTTAAACTTTTCAAAATCTGCTGTTGCCCGAGCAGTTAAAAGATTTATGGCTCATGGAGAACCCACTTATCGGAACCAGGGGAGAAGTGGTCGGGGTCGTGTTACAACCCAACGGCAAGACCACTTAATGGTGATGTCCGTATGTCCGTCCATCGACGTCGAACCCTAAATGCTACCCAAATCAATAGAGCCCTTCGTGCAGCCACGGGTGTTAGAATCTCCACCACCACAGTTCGAAGGCGACTGCATGAACGCGGATTGCATGCTAGGAGGCGTGCTGTTTGCCCTTTATTGCTGCCTGTGCACTGAGCTGCAAGAATGAGATGGGCACAGGAACATGCTCACTGGGGAATAGCAGAATGGAGTAGATGTATGTTTGTGGATGAAAGTAAATTTAATTTGCATGCATCTAATGGACGAATCTTAGTTTGGAGAGAGAGGAATGAAAGGTACCGTGAGGAGAATATGGAAGCAAGGGTTGCGTTTGGTGGGGGTGGTGTTACTGTATGGGGTGGTATCATGAGTAATGGAAGAACGGAAATGGTTATTTTGATAGGTGAGACTATGAATGCAAATAGGTACAGCGATTTGTGTGTGAATGAAATTGTTGTTCCCTTTGCCCAAAACTTCGGCGACGGATTCATTTTTGTGGATGACAACGCTACTCCGCATCGAGCGAGGTCTGTGCGAGAAGTTTTGATAGAGAACAACATTGAGCGTATAGACTGGCCTGCAAGATCTCCTGATATGAACCCAATAGAGCATGTGTGGAGTAATAATAAATTAAGGTTGAATCAAGGTGATCATGAGTTTCATAATTTAAATGAGTTGGCAAATGCAATTAGGGAAGAATGGGAAGCTATCCCCCAGGAATTTATTGCAAACTTGGTGCACAGCATGCCTCGGAGGGTAGCAGCAGTTTTGCGTGCTCAGGGAGGCCCTACTAAGTACTAGCAGGTGATAATTTTAATCTTAAGTTGCTACTACTCTCCCAAAAAACACAGTTTATTTTCTTTCTTTATGTGAACTTTGTCTACCTGCTCAACACTTATAATTTTAAATGCTTAATCTAAAAAAATTCACAAAATTATAAAAAAGCAGTGGGTACCATTATTTTTCCATCTTTACTAAATAGGTTGTCCTCTGGGACGCCACTGCAACAATTGCGGTAAATCTCAATACATTAAATGGTTCCTCTTATCATGAGAAACAAATCTGTCAAGTTTAAGGAAAATCGGCCAAGGAATTTTTGAGCTATGAATAAAAAACCTTTTTTTTCCAAAACTTTAACACCCTGTATCTCGAGAACGAAGCTTTAAAACGTACATGTTTATGTGGACTTTCTTTTGAACTTTTTTTTGTTTTTTTATGTTCTATCGCCCATTAAATTTTCCCGATTAAAATCTGAAACACCCTGTATAATGAAAGAGTCAGTTTTGTTTGATTACCCTGTACGAAAAAAAAATCATTGGGTAGTAATTAATTTAAAATTTCCAGATCACATCTGTTTCGTCCAATCACATATTTTCTTATTTTTTTATTTATGTTAAAATAATCTTTTTATTTTTGGGATTTATAATGCCAAACTGAAACTATATCTTTCCTAAATATCTATTTTTCGCATAATAATTAATGTGGTTTTCGCGATATAAATAAATGGTGGGCGGGACCACATTTCCTAATTTCTCATTATGAGCCGTGGAGTACTCAATGTATTGAAAATAAAATTAATGCTGACGTAGCTCTAGAAAGACGGAAAATCACTCTTACCACTGTTGCCCCTATGGTTAATTTTTGGGATACTTTAATTGAAAAGTTCTCTTCTTTAACAAAAATTAATCGAGTATTTGCCTATTTGGCGCGTTTCATTCATAACGCTAGAAATCCCCATAATCGCTTAACTGATTCTCTTTCTTTTAATGAGCTAGACAAAGCTCTTTTAATTTTAATAAAAATATTTAAGCTGTTTTCTTTGCTAAGGAAATCAGTGAGCTCTCTAAAGCCTCATCTAATTTTAAATCGCTTCCCAAATATTTTAGAAAGTTGAGTCCTTTTTTAGACCAAGAGGGAGTCCTTAGGGTGGGCGGACGCTTAACCCATTCTTCTCTTTCATATGATCACAAATATCCCTGCTTACTTCCCAGTGATCATAGACTCACTCGTCTTATTATAGAATATACCCATAATAAGTATTTACACCCCGGACTTCAAACTACTCAGTATTTACTCAGCCAAAGATATTGGATACCCTCCTCAAAAAGAACTATTAAAAAGGTTTTGTCCTCATGTTTGCGTTGTTTTAAGTGCAACCCGTCTTCAAGCACCCCCTTATGGGTAATTTACCCCCATGCGTGTTAATAAAATAAAATGTTTTACCAAGTGTGGCGTCGACTTTGGCGGGCCATTTCTTGTTACCATGGGTAAAGTTCGAGGTGCCAAAAGCTATAAGGCATATATTTGCCTGTTTGTATGTTTAGCCACTAAGGCTCTTTATTTAGAACTCGCGACTGAGCTCTCTAGCGACGCTTTTTTGGCAGCGTTGCGGAGGTTTATTTAACGCCGTGGTCTTGTTACAGACATTTATAGTGACTGTGGTACCAATTTTGTTGGTGCTTCAAAGCAGTTACTACAAAATATGCGTAATGCTTCCTCTACGGAAGGTATCAGGTGGCATTTTAATCCACCTTCAGCTCCAAATTTCGGTGGCATTTGGGAGGCTGGCATAAAGTCGGTCAAAAAACATATTTCTCGTGTCATTGGCACGCACATTTTAACTTACGAAGAGTTTAATACTGTTTTAGTTTCTATCGAAGCCGTCTTAAACTCACGTCCACTTTGTCCGATAAGTTCGGATCCTAATGATTTAACAGTTTTAACCCCAACCCATTTTTTAAATTTACAGCCTTTAAACTCGTTTATTGAGCCTGACTTAACAGATATTAAATTGGGACGATTCTCGCGTTGGCAGCTTTTGCAGCGCATGCACCAAGATTTCTGGAAAAGATGGCAGGCAGAATATTTGCATACTCTTAATCAGCGATCAAAATGGTATGATTCTACTACAGCTATAAAAAATGATACTTTAGTGTTACTTAAAGATGAGCTTTCGCCTCCATTAAGGTGGCATTTAGGGCGTGTTGTAGATTCGCATCCAGGTGCCGACGGTATTACTCGAGTAGTAACCGTTAAAACACAAAGTGGATTTTTTAAACGTCCCGTCTCAAAAGTCTGTCCTTTACCCAATTGTTAAGTTTAAAAGTAAATATAAAATAATTAGTTATTAGTTATTTCTCAGAATAAATTTATTTTTTTCTGGTAAAATTGGTCATTTTAGGTGGGCGGAAATGTTTCGTCCAATCGCATATTTTCTTTTTTTTTTTATTTTAGTTAAAATAATCTTTTTATTTTTGGGATTTATAATGTCAAACTGAAACTATATCTTTCCTAATTATCTATTTTTCGCATAATAATTTATGTGGTTTTCGCGATATAAATTTGTGACAACCCTTATAGTACGGCCGAGAACATCGCGCGCACTGCGAAAACGACTCCCGGTCGAAACACACTTGCTCTGAGAACTCTCTCGAAAAATATCGCCCGACCGAAGTACCGGTACGATTTATGTCGTCTTAGCCCCTTTTTTAATAATATTAAATACTGCTTGATCGGTGTGAGTGAAAGTGCTTCCAGAAAAAATATCCAGTGCCGAGAAGTCCAAGAAAGCTGAACATGTGGTAAGGCCAATGTTATTTTTGGGGATTGTCACATTTTCGATTTAATTAATATTGTTTGAATTTATTTTGCTAACTTTTAATAATCATACAGTCCACTTTTCTCTCTCGCCTACAACATCAAAAAATCCACAAAAGACCCATTTTAGGACAATGGATCTGCCTGGTAGCGTATCTGTGGCCAAAAGGCACTAATCGAAAAAGTAAAAAACCGTCCAGAGGTATTGACCGAAGCTGCGTATTGACCAAATTTCAAACCAAACAACAACGTACAACCCAATTGTCATAGCTTAAAACGAACAATAGCCATATTTTGTGCAATTTTATCTTTACTTTTAGTTTGACTCCTGTATTTTATAGAAATGGCCATTTACCAATAAAGTGGTTAGGTAATAAAAAAGAACCAGAAAATAAGCTTTCAGAATGTGAAAACCTGGTCGAAATCGGTAAAGCCGTTTTTAAGTTACAGCGTTTTAAAGATATTGGTAGCAAAGTTTTGACACATTTTTTGTTTAGTAGTGTCTTTGTGGCTAAAGGGCTGTAATCAAAAAACTGGCAAAAACGTCTGGAGATATTGATGTTACTTTAATAATGACCTATAATTAAATGCGAAAAAAAATTATTACCTAATCACACACCTTTAAACTTTTTGTAATTTTGCATCTGTTCATTGACCACCCTGTATACCATAAACATTTGATTATTTTTTAAAAATCATTTTGCGCCATGACGAAATGGGCTTTAACATACCGAAATCCGCAGCTAAAAATATTTTTTATTTCCAAAGTTACTACAAGTTAAATATGGTGCTAAAAATTGCTTGTCCCTATTTTTTTGGCGAGCACTAGTTGCAGACGCGACGCGAAAATTGCCCGAAAAAGATGCCCGATGACGGTTTTTTGGGTCAATCGGAACGAAAACTAAAAATAAGTTTTGATCTTTTATTAAAAACGTTTTTAACTGCTTTTGTAAAGGTATGGGGTTAAACGCTGATATGTCACATCTACGTGAAAAAACTGGGGCAGTCGGCCCATCTTATGTTTCAATGTGTTGGTAGTTAATAAACCACCATGAGATGGTAATTTATTGTGTATACGCAAGTTTACATAATTGGAAACGCCTTGGTCCTGTCCCGGAGATATAGTGAGCTGACCCTACTGATCCCCCATACCCTATGAACTAGCCTTTTGCTTGAACCAAAATAAGGAAAAAAATTCAAAAAATTCTAAATCCTATTTTAGTCCGCCACCATTATCAAGGTTAAATACAATACAAACATTTAAAAGTAATTAAAAGGTTCCTAAAGTTTTTATTATTATTTTTTCAAACTTAGGTTTAGATGACTCTAAAAATGTTGACATTTGTGTCATGACATACTTACTAACGAAACATCAAATTTAAATTCGAATTTTATTTTTTCTCTAGTTTGTTTTAGGACTTAGTCATAGCAGTCAATAAGGCTAAACATGATACCCCGGGACCAAACCCGAAGCAGTCCCATTGTTTGTAAATTGGCGTATATCCAATAACTCATTATTAAATAAATTAATATGCTAAGTATATCTTTAATAAAAGTTTTACTTATGGTTATTAAAATATTTTGTTTTTAAAGTAGGTAGTATTATCTATGCGTGTAGGCTATTTTTATGACAAGGATATATGTAATGAAACAATCATGTTTGGACTTTTAATGTCCAACCAAAAACTCTTTCTTGCCGTTGCTAAAAACATTAAATTAAAGATGTTCGAGTTCACACACAGAAAATTGCATTAGACAGCGATGTGTGTTCGAGCCATTAACAATTAATTCCGTAAGCGATTGAGATCTTGTTTTTGCAAATCACGTCCCTGCAAGTGAAAAGACGTAAATAAATATACTCAAAAAAATGAGTTTAAATATTTATAATTTGTTTTGCCTTAGTTATTTTTGTGTTTAAAGGGATAATAACAGGTAATACTGTTTATTACGATAAAAATTAAATATTGTTTGAATTTAAATCTGTTTAAATAATTAATTTTTAAATAGTAGAAATTTTTTTATTTAAAGTTAATTTGAAGATCGATTGTCTTCTTTTTGTTTAATTAAAAGTTTCTGGTTAAAAGGCAAACTGTTATTCTGTAGTAGGAACTGCAACTCATTTATTTCTAGTTGTGGATCTATTTGTAAATTTTCACTTATCACATCACATAACTCTCAACATATGAACTAATTAACTTTATTTATTTAAATTAAACGTATAATCATAATCAACAACAAATATTGCTACTAAAAGTCTACAAGACACTACCGTTTGTTCTGCGACTTCTGTCTGGAGATACGTAAATTTGTGCTTACTTTCTGTACTAATTTCGAGTTAAGGAGACACATGTTACCTAAACAAAATACATAGATAAAGCGGGAAGAATTTTTGCGTTTTCCATAACTTGTGATATTTCGGCGTTGCCGCGTGAGTAATTTAGAAGTAAGTTTTAAGCACAGTGTTTAGAAGTGTTTTAATAAAATCATAGTAATTATCTAAAATTCAATTATATTTACCAAAATCGTTATTTTTTGTTTATTTAAAGGGGGGCATGGCCGCTACTGGTTTCAGATCCTATCTGCCCATTCTGGTTTAACCGAAGAAGCTTACCAAATTTGCTGTTTTATATAAAATACCCTGTGTATATTTTTTTAAAAGCATTCTATATAATATTGGAAGCAAATTAAAGTGAGACACGCTCTACCTATATTAATTTGTGATGTCTCGAACGCCGATTTAACACGACTACAACATTTTAGGAAAGAAAAGCGCCGTTTCAACTTTTGAAACACTGCTTGATTATAACGCTTTTCTTTGACAAAGTTTGTTGTAGGCCTTCTTTACGTGTGTATCGATAGGTTCTCTGTTGATAGAATGTCATAAACCAAGGTTTACTTTTATCCTAATCACCAATAAAAAAAATAGCTATATCGGATTTTTTTGTTCTGCTGTAATCATCCAAACCAGACCACTTATAAAATAATCTGTAAATTATTTGTAAATTAAATTATAGAAAATAAAAGCTTCCTAAAAATGTATAATACTTAATAGTTATACTAGATTTTTAGACTCTAATTTGATGTTTTAATTTTAAAATTAAACTTTGCATAGTAGGCCATGACATAGACTTTATAACGCAATAAAATTTCATAACTCATTTACATTTTACAGCAACATTTGAGTTAACTGTTTAACCCTGCCATCACCCCTAATCTCCTCTTGGTTCCCGAAGTTTGTTCACTTAAAAATTAATTGATTAGATTAGATTAGAATAGGGCCGGGATAACCCATGCACTGAAGCCGCTCGGCTTAATGTGCGCCCTGTTTTTTACGTCTGGGTGATGTCAGCCAGACGGGACCTACAGCTTAACGTGGGTTCTGAACCACGGTCCTATGAGCGACAACTTTAGACCTCGTCCCCACCCGGGGGCGCACTACTGAACCTACCAACTGAGTGGGGTCCGCATGTCTACGGTGTTCCGGCGCCCTGGTCCTTTGGTGGCCTTCAGCGTCGATACATTTTGCACTTTGTCCGTTTGGTATTGAGCTAACCACTAAATTTCCGACCAACTTATAAATAAGTATCTGGCCTCAGCCGGATTCGAACCGACCTCACGTCTGTTGTGCGCTCAACGACTTAACGCCATACACGCTAAGCCATCACCGGACTAAAAAATTATTATGTGAATATTTGTTTTTGCCGTCACTGTCTTTATGGGTCAATCAACATTTATTTGTCCAATCAGGAAATCACCCTGTCCCTGGTAAAACAGGAAATTCATACAGGGTGTTTCCTAACTACCGTACGAAACTAAAAACTTGAATTTGAAACTCCTGTTATAAGACAAAATCAAAATAGACCTATTACAAATTTATTATTACCATACATTCCCGGACTATCAAATAAAATTCAACGAATAGGGCATAAATTTAATATTCGCACAATCTTTAAAACACAAAACACAATCAGATCTCAATTAACAAAAACAAAACCATACAACTTAAATGAAAATACAAAAATGTCATTTATAAAATACCTTGCGAATGCAATAAATTTTATATAGGTGAAACTTGTAGACCATTAGCCAAACGCATAAAAGAACACAGATCATACATTAAAAACACAGAATTTCATAAATCAAAAATCTGCCAACACGCATTTGATAACAATCATAGAATAAACTGGGATGCTTCGAGCATTTTCGCAAAGGAAACTTGTTCTAAAAAACGCAAAATCAAAGAAAGTGCGTATATATTATTAAATAAAGATAATTGTGTAGCATCAATTTCAGTTAATTTAAATAACACTTGGTTGCCTTTGCTTGATACTGAAGTATCTTCAGGAAGACTAAAAATTAACTAACTATTCACCTTTTTGTAAAATAAACAATCAATACACCAGCAACCAGTTATCTATGTCACTATGACACAATAACCAAACAAACATGTTTTGACATTTAATGTCAAAGTTTTTCAGATTTTCAGAATATCCCAAAAAAACAGAAAAATAGTGAATTTTAAAACCTAAATAATAGTAAGTTTTTATTTTTATTATTTTTATTACATTTATCTTGACAACGGTGGCAGATTTGCCACCGAAACGTCGATTTTTAATTATCTTTTTACTTGTTTAATATTTTTTTGGTTTTTAATACTTTCAATTTTATTTTGGCGTGTACCCAAATAAATACCATCTATTAAAGGGGGTTATTGCTTATGTCTTTTTATGAAAAAAGTTTTTAATCATATGTCCCAACTTGCTTTATTTCTAAGATATAGGGTGTTAAAGTTTAAAAAAAATGATATTTTTAGGTATCTTAAAAAGCCTTTAACCGATTAAGATAAAATTAAGTACACTTATTGAATGTACTAGGGTGGTTGTAAAACTCTACCCAGATTAAGGTTATTAGATCCAGTGGCGCGTCAGTAGGTATCACAGCCAATATTATTGGGAATAAAAAGTACGCCACTAATATAAAAAAATTTTTTACAAATAAGCAATTAAAATTAAAATTTTTTAGTCTCTTGAATTTTCTAATACTTCACCGATTATATAAATGTACCCCACTAATGAGGTACATTCATACATTTTGCTCTTTTTGTTAAAGTCCTATACTACAACATAATAGAGTTAAGCTATCAGTGTGTCATAAATTAGGAGAGATATAGCTAAAACACGGCATTCCATAAAGCAAAATATAAAAATTGTATGAAGCCTCCACACTTTCCCCTATTATTAACCTTTATTCATGAAAAACCTCTTTAAATTTTCTTAAAAGCCCTACTTGCCTAACAAAATAACTGAAAGCTCTTAAAGGAAAACGGATTCTTAACACGCAACCTCTATATCTATTGAAAAGTAGAACGAAGGGCTAAGTGTTTTTCAATACGGGAATATTTTTACTTTTTATGTTTTTTTCTGAAATATTGTTTATATTTGGCTCCTTACATATAACTTTTTGTTATTATTCATAAAAATTTAACAAAGCGCTAAAAACACGGTATTCATTTAGGCATGGTTGGGGTTTATTTGATGTTTTTTTGTGTAGAATAAATTATTCTGTTAACTTTTGGACTTGGTTTGGCATATAATTATTTAATGTTAAAGTAGTTGTCTTCCAAATCCTTTAACTTCAGTCTTTATTCAATATTTTTTAATTCTGTTTTGTATATTAATACTGTTGGCAAAACTTAAAATAAATTACTGAAAAGTTAAATAAAGAGTTAAGTTAGGCTAATAGATCCATCCAATAGAAGTATATTTTTACTTTATTTACAGTCAGGTTGTTTAAAGTACAAAAAATATTTTTTTACTTAAAATTTAAACAAAAAAACAATAAAAAGAATATTAAAATTGTTAGGCTATAAGCAGGCCCGCAACAGGATTTTAATTTTTGTTTTATCTTAAAAATAGGACACGGACCAATGTCAAACATATATCTTATACTACTGGCCCAAAAAGGAACAAGACAATTTTTGTACTGGAATTTGCAAAAAAAAGTTATTTTTTTGGTTAGCCTTCCCAGACAAAATCAAAACTATTAAAGGCAAATTCTTCATTTGTATTTTTTTTTTTTTCGTAAAATTGATCAAATTTTATTGACAAATATTTAATTTTATGAAATTATCTATATTTTTCAAAAACTATAGCCAGTTGAAATTTTTTCACTTCACAATTTTTTATGCGAAACTTTTAAATGCCTTTATTTACGCGAAAAAGGCAAATATTTTTGCAAAATTTAAGATTGGTTAGAAAAATGTAATCAAATTCACGAAAAAATACAAAGCGAGAATTTGCTTTTAAAGGTTTTATTTTTTGGGGGGCTAACCAAAAAACAATTTTTTTCGCAACTTCCAAAATTAAAATTTTTTCACCAAAGTGTTTCTTTTACGACCAATACCATCTGGTATAAATTTGATGTGGCTCTCAGTTTTTAGATATAGCAATTTAAAAACCCTAGTTGCGCTCCTGGGTATAAGCCATAACAAGAAATACCCAGCTATAAAAATCAGGTTTAGTAAAGATTAAACTACATAATTAGTTTAGTGTACTAAATTAAACCCACATAGACCTTTGAAAATACTAACCAAAATTAACAAAATATTTAAAACCTTTGTCTTAAATACATTACAAGTAAGTACATTAAGAACTCAACTAACTAGAACAACAAGGGTAATATAACTATTTAGCAGAGTTGGGTCGAATACTGAAATTTGGTATTCAAATACGAATACGAATACCGTAAAAAAGTATTCGAATACCGAATATTTTCGAATACCTACAAAAAAGTATTCGAATACTCGGTATTCGTGAATACCATGATTGGCTATTCATGAATACTAAAGAGCAAAAGAATCCTCCTTTTTCTTGAAAAAGCAACTCATTCTTATTTTTCTACGTTTTTCCATAACAAAAATGCAGTGGCGTACCTTGTTCTTGCCTAAAAACTAATTATTTCAAGCATACAAGACGTTTCCCAAATTTTTCAAAAATAACTTTTTTTAATTATTGAATTCACTTTTGGAATGGGGATACATGTACATACTATTTACGATTTACCACATAGTCAGGATTTAAACTGACATAATAAAATTTATTATACACATCCCTTTTGTGTAAAATGGAGATAAATACATATAAGTCTAACCTAATACATAGAAAACAGTTTGCAATGTCACTTTTTATATGTTGTACCAAGTTACTTGTTTTTTAATAGCAAAACCCCAAAGAAGTTAAAATAATTATATTGGATATATTTTTGTTTTCAAAAATAAATGTATATCTGTTTAAAATTACTTACCTATTAGGACCATAGAAATAACATATCAAGATTTAAAAACATATTGAATTACATTTTTTTTTAATTTGTAAAACTAACTTCCTAAACTGTTAGTTTGCAAGTGATGATATATATGACTTATATCAAATTTTATCCCGTCATCGGCAAAACACCGCGAACATGTTTTAACTTGGGATGCATAAAAAGTAACTTAATATTCATAAAATTGACAAACAGAATTTAAATTCAGGATTTGAATACCAGAATATAGGTATTTGAATACCAGTACTCTAATACCAGTATTCGAAGATCGGTATTCGAATACCAGTATTTAAATACCAGTATTTGAATACCAGAATATTCAAAAACGATATTCAAAATAAAGAATACCGAATACTGACCCAAAAAGTATTCCGTCGAATACCGAATACCAAACACATAAATCTATCCGAATAGTATTCGAATACCGCACAAATGTATTCTGAATAGTATTCAGAATACCGAGTATTCAAATAATACCCAACTCTGCTATCCAGTCTATAAAAAATAACAGTTTTAAACAAAAATTGGCACCTATGTATGTATGACTTCATTGCGCCTTAAAAATACCTAAAAACTTGGTTTACGGTTAAAATTGTTCATAACACCATATTTGTGTTATCAAAACATAGGTACTGTTAACTTCATAATCAAGTGTGATAAAGTAACCAAAGACTCTAGCGATTGTAAAACCATAGCAAAAAGTGTAACCTATCTAACCGAAAAGAATAACTAGCTTCGTGTAGGACCTACAAAAATTATGCAGTTACATAATAACATTTGGCGACCGCTCGTAATACAAACTTTTTAAAATATTACAACTAATACAATTTTATAAATAATTAATCAGCTGCAATCAGTAATTATTGTATTTAATTTGTATGTTAAAAATACTGTTTAAACAATGTTAACTATTGTGTAATAGACAGTTTAGAAAAGAGTATAGTTTTCACCGATATTAAAATAAAATTCTTGTTAAATCAAGAACTTTATCCAGCAATCCAGCTAAATAATGCAGTCTTCCTAATATTCTGTTGCTCAATATGCTATTTTAAATGTGTTTCCTGTTAAGCATAATAAATACTTTTTCTACGAAAACGTTTTTAATTTTTTAAACATACATTTTCGTATCGTATTAGTCAACTTGTATTAAAATTAAAAAATTTTATCATAAAAATACTCTTATTATTGATAAATTTTACGTGGAATTTTATTATCACGGATGTGATGTTGTAATAAAATAACTTTACCCTATGCGTAAAACATTAAATTTTCAAAAATATATTTTTACAGGAAATAAAATAGAAAATATGCAAACATATATAGGTTGTAACTTTGTCGACATTAATGGGGCCACGTCGGGAATAGAAGTTTTACGGGTACCATAAAATTATGTCAAATAATAAATACCATTTTGGAGAAAATAGTTTCATTTTATCTATTTAAAGTTTTTATTTTGTTAACCGAATTTAATAAAAAAAAAAGAAAATTCTATGTTCAACTGGATAAATATATATTTTTAAATTTATGTTTACCGAGAACTCCGTTAATTGTATACCGATTATCAAAGCTCTTTTTTCATTCAAAGAGTGCACGAGATAGTTCCATTAAAATTAAGTTAAGATCTGATGGTAGAATTTTGAAAAAATTAGAAAAAATAGCACCTACATATTTGCGTCTTGTTAATGGATATAGAGTAAGAGATTAAATAATAATAAATTAAAAAAAAATACACAAAAAAACAAACTTAATAAAAAAAATAGGAAAATCTAATAAAAAGCTAAAAATAATAAATACTAAAAGTTTAAAATTAATTTCGTTAATAACAGATAAAGCCGATTAAATAATAATAACTAAATAAAAGAAAGCTTTTCATGTCCTAATACCATAATGTGTTATTAGCAAACTTCATTTTTAACTTTTTTTATTTACTATTTTTAGCTTTTTAGTAAGTTTTTGATTTTTTACGTTCAATATTATGTTTGTTGTTTTTTTCTTTAGTAAAATACCGTTTTGTCAAATAACTTATTACCTTCCATTACCATTGTTATGTATATTATACCTATTTATTTAAAAAAGAATACAAAAAGATAAAATACTACTAAATATAGTTGTCTGGAACAAAGAATTTTAGAAATATTTTTTAAATTTTAAAATTTGTCTTTTTGGTAAAAATATATCCAATATCAATAAATAGGGTAAGCTGTAAATAAGACATTATAACTCTGTCAAAAGATTTCAAAGTTTTAAGGCCCATTTTTACAAGTCCAATTTAACTTATCGTTCGATTGTTTCCTACTTGTACATTAACCTTTTAAAATATGCTGTTGCCTTAAAAATTTGGTTGGCAGCATGATTTTAGTTACAGTTGTATAACTGGGTCTTACTTTTATTTTATTTAACATTTTCAACAGTGGAATAAAAAAATAGAAATTGTGACATAAAAATATAATACTAACAACCTTAGCAATTAGGTTCAAACAACTTTTGGCCAATATGTTTGGTCAAAAATGTAGAAGCACTGCAGCGATACAAAAAATATTTTCTAATTTTTTTATATACGGCACGCATCGCTTCTGCCAGCTAATGTGCTTTTTCTTGCTTTCAATTATTGGGCATTTTTTAAACAAAATTTTATAGTTATGGACTAGTTAAGTGCCGAAGCCTTTAAAAAACGTGAAAAGTAAAAAACAAATTATAGTAGAACAAAACCCCTTGAAAAGTTAGAAAAATTAAAGGAAAAATAAATTCCAGGCGATTTAATGTCGGAAAAGGGTAGAGGGGTGGGGAGTTAAATAAAAATATGTTTTTTTCGATTTTCAAATAAACTACAAGTCCCATGAAAAAAAGTTAAATGGAAAAGTTGTAGGCAATAAAAAGATCTGCAACTTTTATATTTACGCTCTTTTACATAAGCTCAAAATTTATGTGAAATATTTAAAATTCCAAGTGTTTGGTTTTTATTTTTATCTTTTACAAAAAATAAATTATTTTCACAAAATTTGGGGAAACTTACTCTTGCATGTCCCAAATACAATTTAATTTTTTGATTTAAAATATCAATTTTTTCACAATATTTTGACTACATATTAAAAAAGTATCCCTATATTTAATGGAAAATTCATGTGTTTTATCGGAATTTTCCAAAAGTAGGTGGTCGGTTTGTTCTTTACTTTCTAATGGTGTAAAAAATCTATACGTTACTACGGTTACTGTTGTCAAAAATTGCAAAAATCTTGGATCCAATTTTTTAAAATCATTATTAGACCAGGGTTGATAATTTTTAAAACCAAAAAATATATATAAAGAAGGATGAAACCCATTCTTAAATGTGGAAAAAATAACAAAATAAAAGGAAAAATAAATTATAAGTGGGGGTGAGTTTTTAGAGTTTTTGTCGATTTCCGGCAAAATTACTAGTCTTATGGAAATTAATTTTTTGAGAAAAGTGACCGTGGTAATGTATATTTTTTTATACCATCGAAAAGTTAAGATCTTATTAAACAAAAGGCCTACCGACTTTATTAAAATAGCCGATATTTTGACACGTGAGTTTTTGATTGAAAATAAGGGTGCTTTTGCGATAATCAAAATAAGCTTGAAAAATAAATATTAAAATTTCAAAAAATTACAGTGTGTTTGGTACATACCAAGGTAAGTTCTTGCCAAATTTTATAATTTTTAATTTTTTTATAAAAGATAAAAAAATACAACCAAAAACTTGGTTATTTAAAATTTTCACATACATTTTAAGGCTATGTAACAAAAGTGTAAATACAAAAGTTGTAGATCTTTTTACTACCTACAATATTGCCATTTATCATTTTTTCGTGAGACCTGTAGTTTTGCCAAACTGTTAAAAACCATTTTTTTCCTTAAACTCTTCCTCATCCTTTTCGACCTCAGATCGCCTGGAATTTATTTTTGCTTTCATATTCGGTATATTTTTACCTATTACAATGACTTTTATCGTGTCACAATAAGGCTAAAAGTTAAAATTCAAATATAAAATGTCGGCTTTAAAATGATATTGACGTCACGAGGGGCTAAATACACACACATTCACAATGCCTCACCGATAACGGCAAGTTCCAATATTACATTTTGGATAAGAGCGAAGTTAATGATTTTTAGTAATGTAGACTAGAAATATGCCAGTTTAGAATTAAAAAACTTTTCAATATTGTTACAAAAAAAATAGTACTTAAACTCGGAAGGTTTTATTTTAGTACAAGCCGTTTTCGTTTGATGTCAAATTTAATCTTTAAATGGTACGGCTTTATTTTACCTATATTTTTTAAAAATACATACAAAAAATTAATTTAATTTACAGAAAAATAAAAACCATCCTTGCGTTGTTATAAAAAACTTTTGAAAGATCGATTGCATTCGATAATTCTTGTTTACCGGAAACGAGTCTAAAAGTATAAAAATATATTACATTTTAATAGGGATATATTCATCTTATTTTAATAATTATGAAAAGTTTTACTAGTAATACCACTAGTGCTTAATTTATTTCCGAGAGCCGCAGGCAAGGAATAATTTTCTAAAAATCATCGTGACCAAAAAAATCCTAGAACAATTTTACGGCCGTTTGGTATTCGGCAAAAAAAATCACACCAAAGTGGATTTAAATAATAATATTTTTAATAATATGTTTTTGCTTTTGACACAAACTTTAAAAATGAAATAAAAAATATATTTTTTTATTGTACCAATTGTAATTGCAAATATATATAATTTTAAACATTAACATTGTATATTATATTATATTATATTTAATTTATTTTAATACAGTTTGTAAGAAAGTATATTTTGATTGTTTTAGACTTATACCCAGCTTTGGTTAGTTTTCGATTACTTTTGTTTATTCATTCTTTTATGTTATAGTACGTCTAGGATACCATATACAACTGGGGAAAAATAACATTCTCTTTATTTATGTATGTAAATGACAGCCATGGCGTAAAAACAAATCCTATAATTATGTTAAAAAACTTCCACTATAATTCACTCCAGGCTACCCCAGTAGAAAAAATCTATGAAGTACTTGGATTGTCATGGTAACGCAACTTGAATTACACATTTGATTAGTCAAAAAATAGTGGTGTAAATTTTCCCTAAAAATATAGTAATTAATAACACCTATACGATCATCGAGTTTGCGTATGATCTTTTTGTAACTATACTTTGGCCACTATAAATTAATAATGAATACTTTATAGGTAACTACAGTTATTAAAGTTTTAAACCAATAATAGTTATTTATTAGATAAGTGAGTTATATTACATATAAGTCACGCTAGAAAAGTTTGAAAAGTGGAAAGCAAGCTTGTTTGGTTGTAATGCATTTTGTTGGTAACTACGAGGTTGCTATAATTTACTAATGAGCTAAAGGGTACTTTAGCTCACTAGTGACTTATAGTACACTTTATATCCTCAAAATTTGATCAATTATGTAGATATTATATGTAAGTGTTGGATAAAATATATTTTTATTGTGGTAACTAGAATTACTGACTTTTTAAACCAATGAAATAAATTTTTGTTTAAGTTTTTTCCCAATTCATAGCAAACAGAGTATAGGTATTTAAAGCCTAATTTAATTTTAATGTTTATTTTACTACTAAACATTTAACAGTATGCCAAATCGAAAATTAAATGTTAGAGATAGGATTACATGTCTTAGGCGGAGCAAGATGAAATATGGATCAATTTACCCAATAATTTCCCATTAAGGGTAACAATAAATTTGAGAAATAAAATGTCAATATAAATCTTGTGTAACCCTTGTTTGAGTTGTTGTACGATCTCTGTTAGTATTCGAATAAAACTTTGGAAGTACTTAAGCGACGACTGATTTTAATTCTGCTACTTAGTTACCTTTTTTATCGAAACTAATTTTACTAAATTATTTAACAGTAGCAAGTAAATAAGTAATCTCTAGTATTAACAATGTGTTACGAGGTCAGTACTCATGTTTTGAATATAAATAAAAACAATCAACTTGTCATTGAAAATGGTTTTATTGTTTTTTAACATATTTTCATTTAAAATCTATATACTTTTATACTTGTTTAAATCGTTGTCCACGCAACTTGGCTGTGTTTATGTTGGAATTGTTTTGAGCGAGGTTAGCAGCACTGCTCGACCGAAGCATACTTAGGTTATACTGTACCATAATCTTGCTGCTGCTAACCTCGTTCCTCGTTGCTCCAACATAAACACACCGTTATTCTTGCTGATGGCGAACAAAAAGAAATTTTTTGATGCCAAATTAAGACTCTGCGACGGATGATCCAATAATTTGATTTTTTGAGCGGTCACATAGTCGGTTATAATACGAGATGTGTCACAGCTGGCATTGTCATAATAAAGAATGATCCAAAGGCTCGCTTTTGTTATTTTTTATTTACCAAAGGCTTTGGGTGAACAAATGGTGGTGTACTATTTAAAATTATCAATTTTTTGGGTTTTTAACGTACTGTCGCACCATAACTGGGTTTTTAAACATAACAGGCGCCCATTTGTTTCGAAATGCTTTAAACGAGAACAATTTTTGTTGAATTCAATTTATGGTAAAAGACCCACAAAGTCGACTGCTGCTAAGTTTCTGGTTGATATGCATAGATCCATAATTCATCGTGTGTGAAAATCCTGTTCACGCCTTTTGAAGCACTGCCATTAAATTTCCTAAGCATTAGTTTGCACCAACCGTCACATGCATCTTTTTAAGCTTTTGTCAAATTGCGTAAATTCTATGAAAAACAAACTTTTCTACAGCCTAATGATAATTTAAAATTTTATTTATGCTGGTGTCACTAATACCTAATGTTGCATTAATCTTACAGTATGTCACGTGACGATCTTGTAATATTAGTTTTTGCACAGCATTAATTTTTTCGGACACAACAACGGATTTTGGCGATCTTCACGACTCACATCGGTGAGTGAACGGCGACCTCAATTAAATTTATTATAACAGCGCTTCACAGTGGCAAAAGTTATCAAAAATGAAAGTTGGCAGATCGATGCATTGCTTGCTTGATAATCCACGTCGAAAATCGTTATAAGTTAACGCACAACAAATTTAACGATTTAATTTCATTTATTCGCTGAAACACTATTTTTTACTAACTGTAAATACTAATCGCGGTGACGGAACAATATTTTCTTTATAAAGTCTGACAACACTGTTGTTTGTACCACATGAAAATGAAATTAAGTTTAGAAGTACCAGTTATTTGTGTAACGTTCTATGTGACACTATTACGTTGTGATGAAACTTTAAACGAAAAATTACGTTAATCGTTTAAACACCCGTCACCCTCTATACCCAGTACTTAAATTTTAGACAACCCTTACTTTGATATTAAAAAAATATCTTTATACGCAGCGTTAATACATGAATTAAACCTATGAAAATGCATGCTTCTAGTAGATACAAAAATAAAACAAAAGCAAGAAATGAATTAAATAATAGTAAAAATTTAACATTACTAGTTTTTAACCAATTAAATATGTGACCATGACAATACAAATATATATATATATATATATATATATATATATATATATATATATATATATATATATATATACATAGATATATATATATATATATATATATATATATATATATATATATATATATATATATATATATATATATATATATATATATATATATATTACGTATATATATTGGATTTTTTTTCTCGTGGGGTACCCTGGTGCGTATTATAGTGGAAATTTTTGACATAGTCATTGTTTTTACGTCGTGTCTGTCAATCACATACATAATTAAAGAAAATGGTATTTTATACCAGTTGTAGTATTTTAGATGTACCATATTATAAAATATTGTTTAAGTCTCAAAATGACAATTTTATATAACTACAGTTAGTAAAATAATATCATAGGACTGAAGTTGTGGACATCATTAAGGAGCGAACAAAAGCAAGGTTTAGATCTTAAAAAAATAACTATTTATTTCAATTGTAGTAATATAGGTGATAATATTATAATATAAAATAACAGACATTGTTAAAGTCTAAAATTATATTTATGTGCAAACACAATTGATAAAATAGAAAAAAATATTTATTTTATGTTACATTTTTAAGCTTGTGTTAAAGGCACAAATATACAATTTAAAAAAATATTATTATATACCAATTTAGTGTAAAACTTTCTTACCGAATACCACACGTACTTTGATTATTCCATGATTTTTTTCTTCCTGCGGCTTGAAAAAATTTCTAGAAATAAATTTAGCACTAGTGGTAATTACAAGTGAAAAAGCACTTTTTAATTTACTAGTTTGCATCAAAATATATATTTATTATATTTGCCAAAATCTATTTTAAAATAGGTCCGAACACACCAAATAAATAATATAGGCGCCACGCCATTTATAACTTAGTGTAAGTTGAGGACTGATTTTTTTAACATACTTGATGCTAATTTAACACCTATTAAATATGTTGCGACGCTGAAGGCACAGTTTTATATTAAACATTAAAATCCTAATTTAAAATTTGTTGGGTTAAATAAATTTAGGTTTTGATAAAAATTTCAAAGACACAGCAGAAGAACAGAAGCCTTGGGCAATAATAAGGTGAGGTAAAGATTAAACACCGCGGTTGCTTTGTGTTTTTATCTTTTTTGTATACGGACTAATAATAATTTTTCTTTAAAGAAATAAAATAAAAAATGTAATTAAAAAAACTGTGCGTTTTTAATAAAATTTATCTTTTACAGTAACTGTCTTGGTTTTTTTATTATCCCTATTTTAATTCTGTTTGAAATTTTAAAAATTTTTGGATTTGATCTTTGGAGTAAAATAAAGGGCATTTTTTAAAGCTTTGCGTTGGACTTTAGAAAAGATAAGAAATTAAATATTACTTTTAATAGTGTGAAACGATACAGATTAGAAGCTTGTCAATTATTAAATTTAGAGCATTTAAAATTAAGATTATTATTATTATCAAAAATCGTTAGATGAACTTAAGTGGATAGGTAAATAACTAATAACTAATAATTAACTGTTATCCTATCATATCATTTCACATTTTCAAGAGTGTTCTTTTTTTACCATGTACACACTTTTCTTATAGCAGAAGATCAAAAACTGCCTAAAATGTGAATTACATAAAGTTCCTAGATTTGCTTGTTCTTAAGCTACGGGGTAATTAACAAGAAAAATTGTTTTTTTTTAATGTTATAACCTTACTTTGGCTAAATGGTTATAATGATGCCTAATTTAAGAGATGTTATCTTAGCTATCAATTTAGGCAAAATGCCTTACTGTCTAGCTTTCTGTTAGTGGTGGCAGTAGGCCGTGGGTTTATTTTTAAATATTTCTTACAACTTCTGTATCAGTCCAGTATAAATATTTAAATGACTACTTTAAAGTCCTTCTGTGGTAATTTATCACTAATTAAAAAATTGAATTTTGGGCGCCATCTACAGAAAAAAACAGTGGTGACAAACCACAGAAGGTGGCTTCTATAGACAAACCAAAAAAAGAAAATTGTGCCACACATAAAATAAAAACACACTATTTAAAATCTACGGTATTCTTTAATTAAAGGAAAATTAATTTAAAATTGTGTGATTAAAATAACATTAACGTACAATTAAAAGTATAGATCTCTAGCGCTGGATTTGCAAACCTTTACAACTGCTATAAAGTCAGGTTTTACTATTTCATATTAAAAAAATGTATCTATCAATAAAATAAACATATTCAAGTGAAAACTAAACCTGAGTTTTTCAGATTTTATGTAATGTTAATTATGTCTGTAAATTAAATTTTTAATTTAAAATAAAAGGACCTGTTTAATAAAAATCAAAAAGTTTCAAATAAGGTAGTGCTCAAACTTATCTAAGTAGTTGTGTTCTCTAAATAGACTGCCTTCGAGCTTAGATATGCCTTCTAAAGGACTGCTGTATAAAACTCCGCCAGGCTTCTGGTGTGGCTACACACTGGTCAAGTACAGCTCAGGAAGCTTGTAACCTCAGACTCATGCAAGGAGTACTTTACTAGTAATGAATCATGGGCACAAAAAGGAGGTCTCGTGTGGTTAGGTCACAAGATGTCTAACATCACCGGTAACTTAAAGAAATAACTTCCTTTTAGGTGGATAGTAAAAGAAAGATAGGAAAACAGAAACCGGCCTTATCTAAAACAAATAATAAGTTAATAAGCAAGGAAAAACACATGCATGTGTCTTTTGAAGTTTAGGTTTATGACATTTAAGAAAATAAAACATATTATGCACAAATATTGACGAAAATAATATTTATAAAGAAAAACATACCTTCGTAGGCTTAGGATGAAAGAAAATTAATGGTTTTTACAAAGGTTTTCTTAGAGATTTTCCTCAAACTAGAAAAAAAGGCCTAAAAGCAGCTGGGCTGGCTAAACAAAGGTGATTTCAAAAAGTGGATCTGTAACTGTCGAATCAAGATTAACATTTGTGACGAACGATCTACTTTGGGGAATTTAACAAAGTCGATTTCCAGTTTTCAAAAATCCGACCGCTACCAAGCCAAAGATTAAAAGGTACGTGAAATATCGTTGTTTTCATCAAAGCTCATTGGCACGAAAAGATTCGCATACCAAAAAAAAACCAATAACAGTAGTTTTATCTGTAAAAGTTTACACTAATAATTCACAAAAGCCTCCAGGTATTTGTTAACTTAAAGTTTCCATAAATGCTTTTTAGATAACAGGACTGCTTTAACCAAAGAGAATGGAGAAGGGGAGAGAAACGGTTGATTTACCCCCACCAATTAAGAAATGGCACACACCTGCGACTGGTGATTGTGTTCAGCGACCAAAAGAGCTCGTCAGAGTTTTATTTTATTCTTGGTTAACGTTGGTAAAAAGGACGTGCTTGGTTAAAAGTATGGATTTATTTATAATTTTTTGTTTCAGTACGCACTTTTTACGTAACATTTTTGTGTCTGAATCAATACTATCAGCCAAATATCTTGCGAACTTTCACCGGTTTGATGATTAACTTAACACATCGGGATTACTCGTCATGCGCATGGGAGGTTGTTTTTCCGGCTTGCTATTGGCTGTTATAAATGTCAAAACTCTTGACTTTCACATGTTCAATATGGCTGATGTTTTGTGTTTAAGTAGGTAATATTAACTTATAGACTATAATACCTTTCAACTAAATAGGATCAACATAAATCTAAAATTTATTTAGTTGGTAAGTTTGAGCATGCTATTTTCATATATTTCTTAAAATTATACACTTCTTTTACAATAAGTATCATTTTTTATGCTAAATAAGTAATCTCGCAATAAAAGTTTAGTTTTCAAGAAATAATTCTATTTAGATTTTTATTTTCAGTTCTCATTTCCCTAAAATTTATACCTATACATTTTTCCACATTCACCTATTCCAATCTAAGAAAAAAATAGTCTTCTACCAAATAGATTTTAATACACCATTAGCACTAAATTACCAATATTTAGTCATTAAAATATTAATAAATTTCAGTATAAACCACTTTTTACACTTTTTATTAATGTTTTATGTATATTTAGTCAATAAATCAATGTTTTTGAATATACCGCCGATTTTGACATTGGGAGTGCGTATGCGCATGCCCTGCCATCCCGCAGACCTTTTCTTCAAATTGTGCCACTTTTCGAAACGGCGATTGATCCCCTATCCTTGTCTATTCTCTTTGGCTTTAACTCAAGTCTTTAGTGTTTAATGCACTATTCACTAGATGGCGCTAGCGGTACAACCAATACGATATTACCGATGTGCTACGGAATTATACTTGCTTTAGTAGTTGAAATACATTCCTAAAAACGACCACCACAGCCTATATGCAAATTGTACTGTTACAATGTCTTATCCTTTACAAAATTTTGTTTGTACAGTGTTATTTATGGCATTAAGAAGGCAATGTAACAATAACTTAATTACATTTAATAAGTCCAGTGGCGTCTCAAACAGCAACTCAAGAAATATAAAAAAAGTACGCAACTGATTGGGTAAATGTGTGTAAAATTTTTGTGCCTTCTTTAGATTAACCAATAAAAATACAGCTCTTATATATTTTAACTACTTGTCGTATCTTGTTTAATTTAAGCAAAAAATAAAATCTGCTTAATTACATATTTAAACCATAATAGAAGCATTGCGAAAAAGTTTTTTTAGATTAGGTTTTATAATTTATTAGCAACTATGTAACAACAACAGACAGAAATATCTATGTAAATAAGGCTTGTATCCAGTCTAACGATTTTAACTAATGTAAGTGTTTTAGAATTAGTGGAACTACAGAAAAATGAACTATACTATATTTTTTTACAAATATTTTTTGATTTATATGGAATTAATTTTTTTTCGTCGCTACAATAAACTACTACTACTAAGTTTTTAAAGCAGTTTTATTTTTTTTCTGGTTAAGCACAATAGTAATTAGGTTAGATGCGAAAATATTATTACTACAAAAAATGGACTTTACTACATTTAATGGTACGTTTTGTAGTTTTCGAGCGTTTTTCAAAAGTTTTTTTATGACTTTCCATAGCCATGTTATTTTTAATTTTTTTATAATATTTATTTACTAATATGGGATTAAGCATTTTTTCGTCGCTATAATAAACTACAATAAATTTTAAGTGTATTTCAAAATTTTTAACTCAGTTTTATTTCTTTTTCTGGCTTAGAACAATATTAATTAGGTTAGCCGCGTAATTATTGGTACTACAAAAAATTAACTTTACTACAATCATAAGTAGCGTTTGTAGGTAAAAATGAGCTAAAAAAGTTTTTTTTCTAAAGCGGGTTCCAGCGTGATGGAGCTCAAGTTATGTTTCTTTGTCATCTCCTAAAAACTCTTAAAAGCGGCTCGGCACTTTATTTATATTTTAGTTTTTTGAAAATTTCACCATCTTATATCTTAAGAACGAGCAATTTACGGATCCATGATGATATAAACTTTTCTTTATATTTTTTTATAAAATGTTTTAACAATATTCTGTAACACCTTTTTTCTTCTTTAATCTTTGTGACAGCCGACAAAGGCTTTTTGCCCTAGTACCAGAGTACTGTGGGTGGGTGTCGGGTTACAAGATGTTTAACCCATATTTCTTCCTGTTCCGTCAACGTTGTCCAAGCACTAAAACATGCGGTGTTTAGACAACGCAGTAGTGCAACCACGGACGTTATTTTTTATATAACTACTACCTAGGATTGGCAGAATACTACACAGAGGTTTTGCTATTACCATCTGTTAGGTGAATAGCTATTAAAAACCTGTTGTAAGAAACCAAGATTTGAACTCGGGTGTCTGCGGTGAAAAGTCAATACGTCAGCTGCTTCACCGCGTTCGCCATAACTGTATACTTAATATTTTTTCAAATGTTGTTCCTATAATCAAATTTAGGTTTAGTATTATAAGAAAACTTCTCTTTTAAATTAAATAAAACTTGTGGTTTTTTCTCATTTATGTTACATTTCACTTCTTAAGCTAATATTAACTACGTTGATCAGAAAGTTAAACCTAAAATATTTACGTAGTTAGTACTAGTTTGTTTGCGATATTAGATGCAAAATTAATATCTTGCTTGAATATTTAGCAAGTTTATAAGGTCAAGTTTCTGTAAATTAATAATTTACCGTGTTATGTCTATTATTTGTAATTTAAAAGTGATTTTCAATGTTTAATTCACATATTGGTTTATTTAAAACACCTTTTAAAACAGTCCCCCTAATAATGTAAATCAGTTATTTAAAACAAGAAATATTTACCATAGTCGTTTAAGTATAGATATTAAATTCGTAATTTATTATTTATATTAAATATTATAAAGTCCTTTCCATTTAGTTATTGCATATTTAATCAAGGCTATAATATATAAATGTGTATAAAAGACGTAAATAAATTTTGAAAAGCAAAATGGTAGAAGTAGTTAAATAGACAAAGAAGTAAGTTTTATTCAGAATTTACACCATAATGCTGACAGACCATTTGTTTGAAGCAAGTGCATCTGAAAGTGATTCACATCTGTTATTTTCAGGCATTAGTAAATAAAGCTAATATTTTAAACGCTACTTGTATTTTATAAATAAGGATTTTTAGTGTACATGTACAGTTTGAGTAAAGTGACTTTTTAAAAACCTAAAATTTAATTTATTAATGGTTTTTATTTGAAACATGTTTACTTTTTATAATAATAGGTATATTAATGGGAAATAAGTTTTCAATAAATTAATAAAAGGTTTATTATTTTTACGCTTTATTGTAATTTAACAAGGGTTTTTAGATATTACATTAGTATGTTGTATTATTATGTACAGAGTGTCTGAATTTCGTTGCAACTGCAAGGTATCTTGGTTATTATTAAAAATATATATTTGCAGTTTTCACGAACTGTTGCTTTTTTAATGATATGGAAGGGAACAAGGAACTATTACTTTATAGTTTAGTTAGTGGTTATTATGACCCACTATGCAAAATTTACTTTTCAAATTAAAAATTATTATTAATTATTAAACAATATACAAAGTGTTTCTTTAGAAAAATTATGTACGGTTCATGATTCAAAAATTTGAAATAGAAAAAAACTACTACACTATCGGATGCTACGTAAAAATGTATTTACTTTTGTTCTGAGTACCAAGACCACTGAAATACAAATAAGGTACAAAAATGGAAAAAAAATGCTTTGTCGTCCACAACTAAGAGAGCCATGAAAAATCTAGCTCTTGAAAAATATTTAAAATAAAGTTCAAAAGTAATATTTGGGTATTTTCTTAATTCTTTTCCAAAAATTTTTTTACCCAATTTACTGTATTTTTTAAAAATATTTATTTATTCTATGACCCAAAATTTCAAAAAATCACATTACATGAGAAAAGATCTTATGGACGACCCTGGTTAACATTTTTTTCCTGGTATGTCAAAATGTCATTTCATAAATAGGAGACGTTTAACAACCCATACTTCAAAAACTAAGGTGTTTAGGACATACCGGGTATTAACGAAATTTCTATCCAGCAATGTATTTTTTCAGTGCAACCGTATGGTTTACAAATTGAAAGACGGTATATTGTATCACCGGATTCCAATTTTAGATGTTATAGCATAGGTGTATTACTTCCGGTTTAACCGGAACTGATATAAACTTTAATTTTTTAAATAAAACACCCTGTATATATTTGTTTAGATTTTTATTCTACAAATCCACAACCTAACTTTTTTGGTTTAGGAGAAAATAGCTTTTAAAAATGTTGAAACGACCGCACAGTATGCAGTTTTATGGGAAAACAAACGAACATCACAAAAATTTAAAATTCTTAAAACGGTTCCAATAAAAACATTTCCTTTGAAGGCCATTTTAATACTACTTTCTGTTTAACCGCGTGCTGTAAAGTTTAAACTTTTAAATATGATAAATTTGACAATTTTAAAGGGACACCCTATTTGATTTTTAAAAATATAAATTCTACAAGCCATTCCTGATATAAAACCTATAATATACCTATATCCTATAATTTTTAGTTTTAGAAAAAACGGCGTTTAAAAAGGTCAAAATTCATAAAACTTTAATTTTTTAGGTTGTTCGTACCTTTTTAAACTTCGTTTTTGTAAAAGAAAATAGGAAAGTTATGGGTATACTAAGGGTTTTCTGTCAGAAAACACTTAAAGAATTTCAATTTAAAAAATATATTGGGTGTTTTACTTAAAATACCAAAGTTTTTATCACTTTCGGGTAAACCGGAAGTAATAGTCAAAAACTATTATATCAAAAATTGGCATTTCATGACATATTATAACTTCCTTAAATTTGATATTTTACTGAAAGAAATAAGATACTGGATAGTAATTTCATTGTCACCCGGTATGTCCACATAAAGTTTTGTTCTTTTTTCATTTTATAATCACCTTCTAAAGTTTGTCGGTAGAGTTACTGGACACCCTGTATACATATTTTGTAAATATTCTAATAGAATTCTATTATCTAAAATGCTAACACTTAACGCCTATCAGCACATCATGTTAAATTTACCCAAACCAAATATTATTTTACATATTTAGCTTCCAAAGGCTAAGATGCTGTAAAACTCTTTGTTTTAGAAAGTAGGGCTGGCATAAATTAATATTTAATAGGAGACTTACAGCTTTATTATCAGGACCCAAAATCAGCCCTTATTAGACATTGATTTTCTTGGCTAAATATAGAAGTACTTTGCAGTATGAAACATTTAGTAAAGTACAAATTAGATATCGGCGATATCCTTAAAAAAGTATTGGTCGAGATTTAAACAAAAATATTTGTTTAACTCCCTTAATCGAAAATAGATTTTACCTCCTTCGTATAAGGGGGTAAAACAAAACTTTTTTCTCCGGGCAGAAAATTTTTACTTTTTTTCCTGGGAGAAAAAGCGAACTTTTCCTTACCAGCAGGTATACTATTTTTCTTTGACCTAAATCCAGAAGCTTGTCACTCCCGGAAAGTTACTAGTTTAGGAAACTTGTGTCTTCATTACTATTTAGGCACAAACGTAACATACTGTACTTACTTCAGGGCGAAGATACCTTTATAGATTTATTTCTAGTTTCTTCAAAAATATACAAGAACGGCATCTTTGTTAATTCTTTTAACATGTTTTATTCACTGCTAAAACACCTTATATCGTTTTTCATATGGTTTGCGAGATCTATATTGCAAAAGATTTTTTTCTTTAAAAATCTTTATTGTCCTGTATTTTGTTTTAGTTTAATCATTGCACTCTAGATTAAAAAATAAAAGAATAAATTATTGACAGCAGAAGTGTCAAAAAATGACATGTGAGGTGTCATTGTATTCCAAATGTCGTATTCTATCGAAATAAGATAAAATATACCAGTAATGTCATTTAAAATTTGAAACTAGCAGTCACTTCTGGTAAGACCGGAAGTAGTAGAAAACAAAGAAATAACTAACCAATCCACAATTATGTCAAATACCGATATACAAAAATTTCATTTTTCTACCGTAAAAGGTATAAAAGTTAGAGGGGAAACCACCTGTAAGGAACACCCGGTTATACCGGTTAATTAAAATGTAATTAAAATATTATTTTACCATAAATTATACAGATTAATTACTTAGATAGATTTTAAAAAATAATTATTTTTAAAATATAGTAGAGGTAATACCTTTTGTTAAATTAAATTATTTGCTTTAAATACAATATTGACATTTTAAAATAAGTTGGTGAAATGTTTAGTTAGGAAAATAAATATTTATTTAATAAACTGTAATCCTAAAAAATAATAATATTTAAAATAGATTACCTACCTATGTTTTGTTTTAAAAATAAATTGGTATAATCACTATAAGCCCTAATTTTTAGGCGCGCTTGTGGCTGCTCCGGTTGTCTCGGCAGCGTCGATCTCCGGAGTGAAGCAGTGAAGTGCGCGCCCATAACTTGGATGGGTGACCGGCGGGTTTTGGGCAACGGCACGCGGTGTTCTGCTCGGGGGTGACGAACCGAGCAACAACCATCACCATTCAAATTATGTAATGAATGGTGTGTGAATGGGAAGGAGTAGGGGCAAGGTACAATAGGCCTTCAGGCTGCAGTGCACCACCTAGGGAGGCGGTCGTCGGACCTGGGTGGGATGACCCCGAAAGGGCGAAAAAAATAAGCCCTAATTGAAATTCTAATCGCGTAAAAATAAAATTTAAACTGATAGTAGGGTACAAATTCAGATAAAAAACAATATTATTTAAATAATACAGGGTGTTACAAAATGTTGTTATAAAAATGTAAAGGGCCATATAAGAAGATTAAAGAAAAGTTCATATAAATATGGGTCCTCAAATTTTTCGTTCTCAAGGTTCTCGGGGTGTGTAATTAAAAAAAAATCTAAAAATTTCGAAAACACCTATTTTAGTTAAAAATGTTAGACTAAATATAATTCCTATTTAAATAAATGTATATTGTTGTTGTTACATAATAGCTAATAAAAAAGTACAAAACCTAATTAAAAAAAAAAAAAAAAATTATTGCTTTTTTTCTAAAACGAAAAACCACTTATTATTTATCTTGATAATTTGCATTATTTAATATAATATATTTAAATTAAATGCTTTACTAACTAAAAATATTTTACTCTTTTCAATATTAGTCATTGTTTCCCTATCAAAAATTTTTCAAGTTAGGAATCACCTTATGTATCTTATTACAAAGCGACATAAAGATTTATGTGCTTATTTATTTATAAAATTGTGTTGTTTTAAAAAATAGCTATTTATTATGCGAGGAAACACATTGACAAACAAAATAGTGTATTATAAACGGGAAAAATTTTAGATTTTAGCTCAAAAGCTAACATATAATTTGTATTCGTATAATACACTATTATTTGCCGTGACGGAAAAAACGTTTCGTGATTTGGCGGATTTAGATAAAAAAATTAGAGTTTTAAGTAATTGTTTAGTTGTCATTTTAAATATTAAACCGTTAAAAACTGTCTGAATGGACTTTCGATATGAAGAAAATGTAAGTTCTGAATAATAAAATATTTTAAAATAAATATCTACCTTAAATTATGTTTATGTTTGAAAAAATGTACTTACTTTTTTCCGACGGGAAAAACGTAATTTTATGAAAAATCACGTTTTAGTACCTGGTAATAAAGATCAAATGTAATTTTTTTTTGTTGCAGAAAAATATAATATTTTGCTGTCATAATTTAATATATAATAATCCAGGTTAATAATACTATTTCTCGAGAACTCTTTATGTTGTTATAAGAAACAAACTTACAAACACTATTTTTTTTTGTTTATTCTACCCAACAATAATTTTATTTAAGAAAGCAATTTAACTAGCCCAAAATCAAAGCAAATTTTTAAAATAATATTACTTTTTTAACCTATAAAAAATACTTTTTTCCCTATTTTTTTTTGCTGGATCTTGTAGATAAAGAATGTCATTTATTCTTTCAATTTGAAAATCAGAAAACGGCCTGTAAAAGTGATGATGGGATTAAAATCTAAAATTACCTTAAATTAAAGATCTTTTTTGAAAGAATCCCTTAGTCAAAAATTATCATGGGAATTGGACTGGCTTGATGGAAAAAGAGACGTTGGATTAATATTACGCTTTTTGTAATCAAGCAAAGCATAAAAGATTTTTACTAATATAAAAATTTCACTACCTAAAACCAAATAGGTTTGCACATAATAAAATAAAAAATCAGCGATAGTAAAAAAATTAAAATATTACGTATTATGTTTATTTTTTTGTCTGGTAATAGTTTTGGTTTCTGATATTGTATATGAAAACAATAACAATAAACTATAAATTGACAAATGCAAAGTTGTTTTTTTATCTTCTAACTGAAAACGTCAAATGGCAATCCAAAACAGAAACGTCAATCTATAAATTCAGCTTACAGGTATTAAATATGGTCTAAAAATATTTAAATTTTTAATAGTTGCTAAAGTTTTTAATAATAAAACATAATGATTTTAAAAATTAGAAATATTAACAATAGTAAAGAGTTGTCGTACATTAAAATGAAAATTTATTTTTCTTAGTTTTTAAAGCACAAAATAATGTTAAGAAACTACAGGTTGCTTATTTCAAAATATAAGTATTTAACCAATATATTTGTTAAAAGGGTGATTGTAAACAATATAAATGGTATTTCTTGCTTTGAGCAACCTTTTTCTAGTTATTTGCGATTAAGTAAAATTACGGAAAATTACATTTAAAGAACTTAAATCATTAAATTATACAACCTTAAAATTGTGGGAAATAAAGAACACATCCATTTTATTAAATTTGGCTAAAACATTTATTGACAATTGTAGTTAATACATTTTTTCCGAAAAAATGGCATTCTTTCCTGTTAACAAGTATTAAAATGTGACGTTAAGTAAAAAGTAATTTTATGACACTTTTTTTTCCGTAAGAAAAAAGTATGTTCTGTTTTTCCAGACATACATGTTAGTTAAATATTTAATTATAAAATATTACTGTATAATAATAGTCTATTATACAGAACTTAGATTTTTAGTCAGAAGTCCAGTCAGATATTTTTTAACTTTATAGTATTCTAAATACCCATTAAACAATTGCTTTTAGTTTCAATTTTTTTATTTTAGACGGTCAAATTACAAAATTACATTGACAGATACTAAATAATTTCCTAAAGGGTTTCTATACTAACGCAAGGTCTAATTGTGTGTTAAATATACCAGCTGACCAGTTTGAAACTTTAAATTTAACATGATAATTTTTTTAAGTTTAATACAGGGTGTCTTATTATATTATGACCCATTTTAATCGCGATAACTTTAGAACAAACAAAGTTATCAATATGCGATTTTCGCAGAAGGCCTTAAATTTTTTAAAAGTTTATTTTTTATATCCTCACCATTTGGTTGTGATTAACACAAAAACAAAATACCATATTTTCCTATATAGGGCAGCTTATGTATTTAAAATGGAACACTATGTATATTTTTTACCTATCCTAAAATTCAATCTTTTTCCTTTAAAAAAATGTTACATAAGTTATAGTAGTTTCAAAAAAATAATGGATTTATTGGTCTCTAAAAAAATCACCGCATGGCATGTAAGAAAATTATTTGACAATAAAAAATTGCACCATACAAGGTTACATTAAAATATACAGCAATAAAGCTATACGTTATCCTTGTAATAATAGTTGCAGTAAAATAAGGTTACTCTTTATAAACATTTGTTACTATTTTTAAATACCCCTAAGCTTTGTTGCCGTATTTTTTTCTGTAACCTTGTATGTTGCAATGTTTATTGTCAAATAATACTTTTATCCAACACGTACATATAATATCTACATAATTGATCAGATTTTGAGGATATAAAGTGTACTATAAGTCACTAGTGAGCTAAAGTACCCTTTAGCTCACTAGTGAATTATAGACTTTAACAAACCCGTAGTTACCAACAAAATGCATTACAACCAAACAAGCTTGCTTTCCAAAAATACAAAATTTTGTTGCTGGTGTTGACAATGACAAGTAACAAATAATGGATGACGTTTTCAAATTATTTTCGATATTAAAAACGATTTATACGAAAGTGTTGGATAAAATTTTGTATTAGACACGTGAGTTATTACATATAAGTCACTTAAGAAAATTACCTGTCTCGCCCTTCGGGCTCGAGAGTTAAACTTTTCTTGCGTGACTTATATGTAATATAACTCACTTATCTAATAAATAACTATTATCCAATACGTACATATAATATCTACATAATTGATCAGATTTTGAGGATATAAAGTGTACTATAAGTCACTAGTGAGCTAAAGTACCCTTTAGCTCACTAGTGAATTATAGACTTTAACAAACCCGTAGTTACCAACAAAATGCATTACAACCAAACAAGCTTGCTTTCCAAAAATACAAAATTTTGTTGCTGGTGTTGACAATGACAAGTAACAAATAATGGATGACGTTTTCAAATTATTTTCGATATTAAAAACGATTTATACGAAAGTGCTGGATAAAATTTTGTATTAGACACGTGAGTTATTACATATAAGTCACTTAAGAAAATTACCTCTCTCGCCCTTCGGGCTCGAGAGTTAAACTTTTCTTGCGTGACTTATATGTAATATAACTCACTTATCTAATAAATAACTATTAATTGTCATGCCCTACATAAAAAAACGGCCATTTTGTTTTTGTGTTAACGGAATGTCACAACCAAATGAGGACGATATAACAAAAACTAAAAAAATCTAATGTTTTCTGCAAAAACCGCATCTTAATAAACTTATTTGTTCTAAAGTTCCGCGATCAAAATGGGTTAAAATATAGTCAGACGACCTGTATTCCGTGTTTTTTTTTTTATAACAAGTCGTCATTTTTTCTCATCACCAAAAAATTGGATTTTAGCTCTTGTTTTTTGTTTTCCTCCGCTTTGCGTCGGAAGACAACACAAACTAGAACTAAAATCTAAATCTTTTTTCCTTGTATATAATTTAACTATTTTTAATTTTTTGTCTTAGGTGTAACATTTTAAATTTGTGTAGTGAGCAGTAAAATAAAAAAAAAATATAAAAAAATTTAAGTTTATCATTGTTTATTACCCTGGCGTAGATAATATTTTTAAAATTGCTGTATCTAAAAATCAAAATATGGGACCCAAACCAAATTTATACCAGATGCTGGTGGCCTTAAAAGAAACATTTTGCTATATAAAATTTTAATTTAAAAGTTGCAAAAAATGTAAATTTTTGGATTTCCCCTCAGAAAAAGTTTTAAAAGCGAATTCTTTTTAGTATTTTTTTTTAAATTTTGTTAATTAATTTTAGATTTTAAAAAATTATCTATATTTTTAAAATAAATATAGCTAGTTAAATTTTTTTTATTTACAATTTTTTTATACAAAATTTTCATATATCTTTTATTATCAGAAAAAGGTAGATATTTTAGAAAAATATGGAATTGGTGAGCAAAATTTGATCAAACTTATGAAAAAAATAAAGACAGAGAATTTCCTTTTCACATTTTAATTTTTCTGCAGGGGGGTACCTATCTAAAATAATTAATAGTTTAAAAAACTAAAAACACGCTTTTATATGCAACCGAACTAAAAATTAGAAAATAATTTTTCATTAAAAAAATATTGTCATTTCATAGTAAAAAGCGTGGGGTGCATTTTACTATTTTTTCATAACTTTTCCATCATAGATATTTGCAAATATAATAATTATAACATTTAATATATTTATCACCCCACGCTTTTTACTATGAAATGACAATATTTTTTTAATGAAAAATTATTTTCTAATTTTTAGTTCGGTTGCATATAAAAGCGTGTTTTTTAGTTTTTTTAAACTATTAATTATTTTTCATTTTTTAGTTTCTGCTACTCTTGACAAAATGGCGAAAATTTTTTTAATGAACAAGAGTGGCAAATTTTAAAATTTTTCCAACAGATTGCAACTCACTAAAAAATTTCTTCTTCATTAAGTAGCAAAGTTTGAAATTTTGCCAACAGATGGCAATCCAGGCAATGTTTGGACCGTTGCCAATATATTGCAACCCACTAAAAATTTCTTCTTCATTTAATAGCAAAGTTTGAAATGTTGCCAACAGGTGGCAACCTAGGTGTTGTTTTTATATTTTTATAATATAAAGGAAAATTTTTTTTCTGGCGATCCAAAAAAGAATGTTAATTTTTATTAATTGCACATTATGTATTATGTATACATTACACATAATGTAATTTTTATTATGGAATCCTTAAAGTAATGGTGCAACTAACCCTATATTTTTATTGTTCATAAAAATTGAACACCCATGGTGCAACTAACCAAATTGTGTAAAAACTAAAAAATTTCTTCTTCATCTAATAGCAAAGTTTGAAATGTTGCCAACAGATGGCATCCTAGGTGTTGTTTTTATAATATAATGGAATTTTTTTCCTGGCGATTCAAAAAAGATAACGGGATACTGTTTTTAAATTATTGCATCTTCATCGGTCCTTGACACGTGTGCAAAGTTTCAAAGAAATCGAATAGCTGGAAGTTGGTTAAAATTAGGCTCAAAGATTCCGTTACATAGATAGATAGATAGATAGTTACAACCCAAGTTAATAAAAGCGTGTTAAAAATCAACTTTGTTCGCAAATTTCAAAATTAAAATTTTCTTTACCAAAGTGTTCCTCATAAGGCCACTAGAATTTGGTATAAATTTTGTGTGGGTAGCATGTCCCAGTTTTTAGATATAGTAATGTTTTTAAAAAAATATCTCCTCTAGTGATTTATTATAAGTTAAAATTTACACAACCTAAAAATCATAAATAAGTACTACGCTTTTAAAAACGTAAAAACGGTAAATTTTTAGGATACGCTTGCCATCTGCTACCCTTGTTAAGTTAGTGTCTACAGAATTATTGGCGCGTATACCTGCTTATTGAATTTCATGAGATAGTGTATATGCCTTAACCCTCTTTTAGGAAATGGGGTTTCATTGACATTGTCTATTTCGAGATACTGCAATAATATGCCGGGCTAAAAAAGGATCAAATATTAAATTGTTTTAAAAGGGAACAAAGTCTGCCTTTTGTTTTGTTTTATTTGGATTCAAGATTTAGATTTTATTTAAGTGCATTTTTTAAATGTCCCTTTCGCTTTTATCTTTTGAACAAATAAACTTACAAAATTAAAACTTGGAAATTGGAAATAATACATAATTACTATATTTTAAAGAAAATTGAGAGATAAAATTTTTAATTAGGCTGCAGGGCACCATCTTGGAAAAAAAGTTAAATGAAAAGGGGGTCTAATGGCACATCATTTTTAATCTCCTCACGATTACTTTATAATCCTAGTATATATAGTCAATATCTTTACCTACCACAAAATGGCGGTACCTAAAAAATTACCCAAATACCTGACTTGGATGGTCATATTTCCGAAACTAAAAGTTTGATTTACTTAATGTGGTATTTTCTTAAAGTTCTTTTAAATATCTTTTTAGTGGTATAACTGGTAATAATATACACGGAGGGGCCAAAATTACAGATTTTTTTAAAAGCACCCTGTAATATATCATCATTAAAAATATCTTGGAAAGAGCTTAAAAAATACCAGATTAAGTACATCTAACTTTTCCTTAAGTCACAAAGGAAAAGAAAAGGAAAATAATTAAGATAATAATAATATGTCTGTCTTGTCTCCCCGTGGCGCAGTGAACAGAGCTTTGATCTTCGAAGCCAGAGGTCGCCGGTTTGATTCCTAGCGGGGAGACATATTTAGGTAGTAGTTATGTAAAAATAACGACCGTGGTGGCACTACCGCGTTGTCTAAAAGGTACTGTGAAATGCATAACTGCATGTTTTAGTGCTTGGACAACATTGACGGAACAGGGGGAACGATAGGTTAAACATCTAATAACCCGACACCCATGGTACTCTGGTATTTAGGCATATGCCTTCGTGGGATGTCAAAAAGATTTAAAAAATGTTTTTACTTATCCTCATCCCAGATATTGTTTCACGAAAACTCAATTAATCAAATCAAAAGATAATTTTTGCTTAACTTAAAAAAAGTATCAGAAATTGAAACTAACTTATCCCAGAAATATACACCCCAAATAAAACATGCATGAATTATTTAAAATACACTTTAAATCTATAATTAAATGTAAACTTTGTTATCAAGTGTTACTTATAACCATAGGATGAATGCTCCTTTTTGCAAATTAAAAAACTTGTTAAAATTTTATGCAAATTAGGATATTACCTTAATTAATGCAAAATAGAGTTTTACCAACTTGCTTTATTTTAAATTGTTTCTAACTGGAGCAACATGTATCGACATAAACTTTGGTAATATATGATAATACTTTAAAGACACCCCGTTAAACTAACGTTCAGTTTCTAGTATGCCTTTATTAGCATATGATGCAACACAGTTTACGTAAAATATCCCATTTTTTAGGCTTTTATATAAATTGGTACCTGGGCTGTTTTGGGTGGTGAACAAAAATTTTTAAAAACGAGAAACCAGCTGGTTGTTTAAACACTACGTAGTGGTAAATATTTTTTTAACATATGTCCATATTAAAGAGTATAATATTTCAAATAATGGGTATTTTCTAAAAATGCGTTCAGACTACTCGTGCTCATATTCGTATTCGAGTCGAAGAAGAGCAACATGGGTAGCTCGCGGATACTCGTAAGTTTATTAATAAAAATGCTTGTTTGTATGTCGTGCATAATAAGATAGTGTACGAATCACACGATGCTAAATATCTCAGCGTTAGGAAAAATCGTTTTTTAACATGAATTCATTTTTAAAATGTGTTTTTCTTTTACGTTTAATAAAGCAATTTAATTTATTAGTTTTCCAAAATAACTAGACGGTATTTTTTACCATTAACATTTCGACCAAAAAAAAAAAAACATCATTCACTAATATTTTTTTCTTTTTAATTTTTTAAATAATTTATAAATAACAATGAATGCCACACCAGCAGTCACACCTCCAAAGTAGAACTGGTACAATTCTATATTTTTTAAAATGTGTTTTTCTTTTTACGTTTAATAAAGCAATTTAATTTATTAGTTTTCCCAAATACCTAGACGGTATTTTTTATTAACATTTCGACCAAAGTAGAACTGGTACAATAAGATGTAAACGGTAGAGTAATCTGTACAACAAGCTTGTCAAAATACAAGAACAATCATTAGTACAAGCACCAGCACAAGTAGTCTGACCAACCTTAAGGTATTCTAAATAATCTACAAGCTGTTAAACTCTTTACACATTGCATATTATTTTTTAAAGGGTAAGATTGCCATTTGACTTCGACACTGTTATTTAATCCAATTTTTTTGTAGTCTTTAAAAGCATTTACCGTATTTTTTAAATATTTTTTAACTAGTATATTAGAAAAAACAAATAAAAGGGCAAAAAGTTGGAATATAAAAAAGCAAATGGCTGATCGTCTAGCAAGGAGGCAACAAATCAAGGAAGTAAAGCCATAAAATAAACAGTCTTTCATGCAATGCATACATAAATTAGCATAACAATATATATATCAGAGTTGGGTCAAATACTAAAATCCGGTTTTCAAATACGAATCCGAAATAAAGTTTTCAAATACCGCTGTACTTAAATACCAGCATTTAGTATTTAAAAAAAACCTCACCACAAAAAAAAAAAACTTAAAAATTGACTACTTTTAACTTCATATTTATTTAAATACATTAGTCTATATAAACAAAGTAAAAGATACGTTTAAAATAGCATTCCTTAACACACAAGTAAAATATAACTAAATGAAATTTAACAAAAAATAGTAATTGTCTAAAAAGTTTTAGCGACTCCGATTTGGACGAAGTTTAGTAACCGCGGATTTTTAGAAGCGCTAATCACGAACCGGAAAGTTTTCGAAAACAAAAACCTTTTATTCTTTAGCTATTCATTATCAAAGTTTTAAATAAAACCAATATATTTTTTTAAATTATATTACTTATTTTACTCTATTCTTAATAGAATTAATCGCAGTAGCTTTTGACGCTACTACATGTATACATAATTGCAGCGTTTGGGGGTTAAAGCTATGTAATTTAATAAAGAAAGGTTGAAAATTTTATTAAAAAAGCCCCGCATAACAAATTTCGGCAAAAACCAAGTTGCCACAACTTTCTAAAATATTACCCAAGAAATTAACTTGGTATATTTATTTATGTGCATAATTGCATGTAAAAATATCCAAACAGTAAATCAGGTATCAAATACCAGAATTTAAATATTGCTATTTGAATACTAGGATTTTAATACCGTTATTTAAATATCAGTATTCGAATACCGGTATTCAAATACCAGTATTAAATTACCAGGGTTTAAATGCGAGTATCAGGATATTCAAAAACGGAATTTTAGAATTAAGATTACCGAATACTGACCAAAAAAGTGTTCAGTCGAATAACGAATACCAAACACATAAATCTATTTAAATAGCATTCGAAAACCAACCAAATACAGTGTGTCTACGTAAGTTGGCGGCATATGGGAAACTTTTATTTTTATTGTAAATTTTACAAAAAAGTTATTTAAAACTTAAGTTTGTACATAAGTGCATTGTATATTTTTCTTGTTTTAATAACAGTTTATTAAAAAGTTTTATTTAAAACTGTCCTATAAAAATTATAATCATAAAATATATTGCACTTATGTACAAACCTAAATTTTTACCATTATCCCAGGAAAAAATGGAAATGAAAATTGTATATTTCCAAGTAATTTTGAATTTTAAACATATTGTGGTGATAATAATTTGGGATATTAGCAAAAATACAGGTACTTTACTCTCGGGAACAATTAAATTTTTGGCCAAACCTCGTACCTGACTGGCACAATTTGATATCTGATGATTGCATTTTAGGTTTTAGATCATGCAGAACTTTTAATAAGAAATAACTTTTTTCGTAAAATGAATAATAATAATGTTCCCATATGCCGCCCACTTACGTAGACACACTGTATATTCTGAATAAGATTTAGAATATACAGTGTAATTCAAAACTCTGCAATATGGGATATAACGATTTTTAAAAATCTATATTAAAATTTAACATGTTACTTTAAAAAAAAATAAAAATCCTATTTTTTCAATAATGTCTACTAAACTTAAACAGTAAGTGATTAAGAATGACAAAATGATGTAATAACAATAAATTATAGCCACCTAAAGACATCTTGCCTAAATCCGTTACTGACAGTTAATTTCATCTTAAACCGAAACTTCGTCGCTTTGCACACTTCTAAGTGCTTTCCAGAAACTATACAGTAATTAAAAATAAGTCGCCTTCAAGATAATGTGATTAATTACTAAGCGTCTCAAGTAAAATATGGCGTGATAATTTATAGTCGTATGTTAAAAAAGTTTAGTTTTCTTTACGCTGTTTTATTAAGAAAAAATATTTATTAAAGTTGAAAGTGTGTATTGTATAAAAAAATATACCTAACAAATCCCCATTGAGACAAACAAATTTTTTGTTCGTCTTTGCCTGTTGAATATAAAAAAATAAATTTCACTTTAATGTAAATCGTATTTTTTAAAGCAGTATATCTTGTTTCGAAACATAAAAAGATTACTTAAATGCAGAGTATGTTGCGTGTTATTCTTTTACTTATAAATTGATTGCGAAAAGCGAGAGTAAAATCAAGATTTGTGAAAGAAAAATTTTAAAACAAAATAGAATTTTACAAATAATATTTTTAAATTTTTTAGCGGCACTAAAATAGTCATAGTGTTTGGTACTTTTAAATAAAAAAGAGAAAAGAGTCTTTTACGTTTGGGTATATTGACTTTAGTCATTGAGATCATAACTGTAATAGCAACCTAGTTTCTAGGCAATAATTTAAGGTAAGGTTATTTGCTTTTACATAAATTAAATGTTCGAAATTTGACACTTTCTTTTAGAAAAAGGCTTTTAATCTTGTGGTAACGTAGTTTTTTCTTGTCCAAATTCATCACCTAGGCACCGTTACTTAGATAGAGAACGGACGCTTTAAAAATATACATACTTATTATATTATTAACTGACTTTATTACTATCCAAAACAAACTAAAATACAATTTTACCAGCCAATAGTATACAAGTTGTACATTCCTTTCTTTTATTCTGTAGCAGTCCAAGATGAGATCATTCAGATTTGGAGTCTGTTACTTACTCTTTTTTTTAGCCGACTTCAAAAAGTGGAGGTGTTTAATTCATCTGTACGATTTTATTTTTTTTAACCGCATTATTGCGGTGTTTCCATAAAAACCAAGTCCGGATCGCGAGAAAAAATGTACTAGACCTATTTTTTTTCTCTAGAATAAAAAGATATCAAAAGCGCATTTAGAATTGACAATCGGGGGTATAATTTACTCTTTTACTACTAAAAAAGGTACTAGTAATATTTTTTGGTGTATGTTAACCAATTTGATAGTAATAGTAATAAATCTAAAAGGGAAAAATAAACATAAAAAAACCACTTTAAAAGAACTAATAAAACGTTCTAAAAGGTTAAAAATAATTATAAAAATAAGTCGTGTTATACCATATGTGCTAAACTAATCAATGTTAATAACTAACTAAGGTCAGGACACCCCTCCCAACTTTTGAATTATTTGGTAATTTTTTATGAAAATTTGAGAACTTTAGTAAAATAATATTAACAAAATTTTAGACAGAACTGACAGCTGGGCGCTATTTTAAAGGAAAGTTAAATGAAAAGGGGGTCTTGTAGCAAATTATTTTAAGGCTCCTGAAAAGTTCTTTATAACCCCAGAATGTAAAGTTGATGACCTTTACCTTCCAAAAAATGGCGGTACTTTAAAAATTACGCGAATACCTGATTTGAATGGCCATATATTTAAAACTAATAAGGGTAAATATACCTTTTGTGGTATTTTCTTACAGGTCTTTTGGATATCTTTCTAATAGTGATATAATATACAGGGTGCGTCATTAAAAATATATATACTTTTTGTTCTACCCTGTGTAGTATTACCAATATAACCGTTAAATAAATCCTTAAAGAAGATTTAAGAAAATACCACATTAAGTCAATCTAACTTTATTAGATTCAGAAATACAACCATCCAAATAAGGTATTTAGGTATCGCCATTTTGTAGTAGGTAAAGGTATTGACTTTTATTCTAAGGTTATAAAGTACTCCTCAGGAGCTTTAGAATAATGTACCACAGAACCCCTCTTTCCATTTATTTTTTTTTCTAAATATCACCCAGCTGTCAGTTTGACATATATAACTTTTCTTTACTGTCTAAAATTTGATTTATGAAAAAATACCAGTTCAAAAGTTAGGCGAAGAGTTCCTAAATTTAGACAAGCACTGTATATTAATACCCCACTTCTTTCTTATACATATTTTCATCTTTTTATACTTTTTAGTGAGTGGTAGAAATTCTTTAACTTAAAGATTTAAACCTTGAAATTGTATTTTTGTTTCTAATAATAATATATTTTTTTAATATTAACTGGCCTTATATGCAATTTTATACTAAGTGTTTATAAAATTTTACCCAGCAAAAACTTGTGAACAAATATTTGCTATATCTAACTTTAAACGAAATTAAAAATTACGTAAAAATTATTTAGCTCTGAACTTGGCACATCTATACCCTTTAAAGTAAGATCATTTCTGCGTTGCTAAACAATAAAATAAAATAAATAAATGTTTTAGTATTATTATTTATATATTTGCAGAAGTTTCTACAGTACATAAATTTGTAATTTTATATCTTGCTACTTGCCAGTATCTAAACATAATTTAGGATAATTTTGTATAACCTAATTTTGTAAAATATTCCCAAACAGGCCTTTCCAGCAACACAGTATTTTTAACAGAAGATTTAAACACTATTATGTATTTTATTCATATACTTATAGGCCTTATAAACTTTGATTATATCTTGCTTTGAAAATTTATTTAAAATAGAAGTTATTCCGTTTTTAAAATTTTTATAAATTGTAAATTAATTTAAAAAATAAATGTATACCAAGCTTATTATAATAATGACAATAGAAGAAATTAATTTTATTTTTATTGCATAAACACATATATTTGTTTTATTAAGTAAATTAAAATTTGCATCCTTTTGTAAATAAAATAAAATCAATTTTTGCTTGCTATATACGTATAATATTTACTCTATAGGTGGTAAATTTATTTTATTAAAAAGGTAAAACCAGTTTTTTAAATAACGATTTTATTTTAAAAATTAACATCACTTTAAACGAGGAATTACATAAAACGCAGTAATCAAACAAAATTAAAAAAAAACTTTCAATTAGTAAACACATAATACGTTATATATGCAAATCTCGTATTAAATTACATCCTTAAAAATAAATCCTCTTTGTTACCAAGCAACATCATGACAACATTCATTTTGTAACGCGGTAGAAAATAATGCGCGTCGTATTTTATATAAAAATAATATAAATATCTACTTCTGAAATCAGTTTTTTTTATCTGTTTAACACTCCACGAAGGCTTTATGCCTAAGTACCAGAGTACCGTGGGTGTCGGGATATTAGATGTTTTACCCCTCCGCTCCACGCTGTTCCGTCAACGTTATCCAAGCACTGAGACATGAAATTTTTGCATTTCACAGCACCTTTTAGACATCGCGGTAGTGCCACCACGGGCGTTATTTTTTTTAAATAACTACCACCTGGGGTAGGCAGATTACTACACAGTGGTTTGCCAAGCCATCTGTGAGGTGACGAGCGATTAAAATGCGAATGTCCGGTTCCGAGATACGAACTCGGATCGCTGCGGTGAGAAGCTGAAACGTTACCGCTGCACTACGCTCCCCACAAGTTTAATCATAATTTAATTTTTATATTTTTTAGTTAACAAAATAGGTACGATAAACTAATAATAAGCATTGTAATACAGTGAGGATAATAAAAGTCCTTCCTTGCTTTATGTTTTGAATAAAACAAGATATCGAGATCGGGTAAAATTGTGTCAACTAGACTACTTCTTGACATAAAAACAATTTCAAACACGTGGCCTAGTGTCAAGGGGGCTGTAGCATCAAGCTTAGTGCCGTAGGTAGGTATAATGGAAATTATATCTACTATTTTTCAGATTTAGGTGGTTTTATTTCAAAAACTATTAATGATGGATATATATAATGTGGTGTTGTTGTAAAGCTTTATAAAAAAAAACTTCTTAAAAAATGTACCCATTCTTTTTTGATGTTTTTAATGTTTATTTATTCCTTTTTTTATGCTCAAAAAATAATAGTTAGAAAAGTGTAAAACCTTTGTACAAGACTTTTTGTCTTCTATCCTTTCTGGTTCTAGTTAAAAGTAGGTGACAAAATATAATTGAAAACCCTGTACATACAGTGTGGTTTTTAAAAGTTCTCTCCCCTATCACATTTTAGCAGGACAAGATATTGAAGTCGAATAAAATTTGGGTAAATTTAATAAGTAGTACGTAAACCACTTTTGGACATTAAAATAATTTCTGTCACGTGATAGTATCAAGGGAGCACTTGCAACTCGTTTTTTCAAATAGAAAGGGGAGTCATGTAGCACCTCGTTTTAAAGTCCTTTAATTCTCTACTTAATGCTAATTAGTTTTTTAAAATTGGCTTAGCCGTTCTAAAGTTTTAAGTCAATGCCATTAAAACCGCATCGTTTTTACACTATTTAAGCCAAATTTTAAACGGTTCTAAGTCTGGAACGGCTGGGCAGATGTTTTAAAAACAAAGTGGCATTGGGTAGAGAATCAAAGAACTTTTAAAACAAAGTGCTAGATGATCCCACTTCCCATTAAAAAAATTGCTAGCACCCCTTTGGTACTAGGCTACATGACAGAAATTATTTTGATGCCAAAAAGTAGTGTAAGTGACACCCTTTTACCCAAATTTTACATGATCCCGAAATCTTGTTTCATTTATAAGATAGAAGGGGAAGACTTTTAATATCCTAACTGTGTAATAAACTGATAAAAATATAATTTAATTTAGAAAATCCATAAAAACGAAAGACAAATATAAAACCCACCTCTACGAATTTAATTCCGACTGGATAAAAATCTATTCTTTATTTTTCCGAGAACCAGCTCGCCTGGGCGTGCAACATCATAATACATAAACGATAATTAAATGACTTGTTTCAATAACTGTAGGAAAATCAAAAAACAACTACTGCCTTTTTGTTGACCTTGCAGGGTATAGCAAAAACTAAAAGAGATTAAACAAATCTCGATTTAGATTTTTAAAACAAATTTACTGGAAAAAGTAAATCATGGCTAATTTGATTTGTTTTGAAAATACAGAGTGTTTTTTAAATTATGTCAATTTGGCCAGCCACTTGTAACTTGCTTTATACTGGAGACTAAAAAATGTAAATAGAAAAGTTTCAGGGATTTTTACGTAGAATTCAGTGGAGTACCTATATTTTTTTCATTGACTTTTATTTTAAAGTTATAACACAAAGTTGGGTTTTTTAATAAAATACCCTGTATATTTTATTATCAGTGGATAGGTCTTCTTTAAAACTATAAGGAATACCACATTTACCAAATTCATTTTTGAATAGTCATCATCAGAATTTGTTTAAATGAAATACTCTATATATAATATTACCCTTACCTAATATTTTTTAAAAGGTTTAACAAAATACACACATTTAATATATTTATCTCTTATAGTTTTGGAAATATGACCATATAAATCTATGAAATGGTAGACAGTATAATATACCCATTAAGATTTTAAAAATGCCATTTAATAATTGAAATTCTGACGTTGGCTATATTGTCGAAACTATGACAAATTTAATTTAATAAATGTGGTATTCTTCTACGGGTTGTAAAAAATCTTTAAATAAATTGGTTATAAAATATATAGGGTGCTTTATTTAAAAACCCAATTTTTTTGTTGTAACATTAAAATAAAACTCAATGATAAAACATAGGTACGCCACTGAACTTTCCGTAGAAATTTCCAAAATTTTTTCTCTAACACTAAGCAAATTATAAGTGTCTGGCTAAATTGACAATGAAATTTAAAAGAAAACACCCTGTACCTTCAAAACGAATTAATTTAGCCACGATTTACTTTTACCATTAAATTTGTTTAAAAAAGAAAACTTTAGATTGTGTAGATTCGTTCTATCTCTTTTAATTTTCGCTATATACTGCAAGGTTTTCAAAAAGGCGCCACCCTGTACTTAAACGTAAATTAAATTAGCACCTTAATTTATCTAATTAAAATCCAGCAACTACAAACTAAGAAAATGTTATATTATGAAATGAATATGATTTAACATTTTTAAAATTATGAGCTATATTTCTTTAAATTAAATTGTTTGCAAACCTTATCTAGGGGTGATATATAAAAAAAATTTAATTAGGGCCAATTTGACGTATTATTCCCTGTAAGTGTATTTAAGAATTAATATTGTACAATTATATAAATAGCCAGAAACTCTGTATTTTTTTAGGTAAAAAAATATCTTTTGTCTTTTTGTGGTATTTAACCGTAGCAAAAACAATTAAATGTTTGAATATAATAAACTAATAAAAGTAAAATAAGAAATTAGGGTACGGATTCAAAACTCGATAAAATAAGCTTTAAAACTAATAATAATTTTTGGTTCAGTACATTCAGATACAGTGTGTCCAACTTTATTTTGACCCATTTTGATCACAAATAACTTTATAACAAATAAAGATAGCAAAATGCAGTTTTTGCAGAAAGCCCTACATCAGAAAGTGGGCCATTTTGTTTTTGTGTTAACGAAAGCTGGCAATTCAATGGCGAGGATATGATTAAAAACGTTTAAAAAAATTAAGACTTTTTGCGAAAACTGCACTTTGATATCTTTATGTGTTTGTTATTTACAATCAAAATAGGTCAAAATATAGTCGGTATATCGGAGACGATATATCATAACAAATACTGTTTTTTAGCTTGTATAAATATTTATGGCTGAATTTAAAATAACTAAATTATTTGTTTGTTTTTGCAAACTGTTTTGCAATAGGATTTTATTTTAAAGCTTTATTATATTTCTTAAACCAAATTAAACTAAGATACAGTTAAAAAAATGCAAACTATTCTGAAACAAATGAACAAACCTAAGTAGTTAACTACGAGTACACAATCCTTAAGTAGTTAACTACTTAGAGTACAACAATACAAATACATTATAAAATTATATTGTGCTATACACAGCTGTAACAATATGCATTGTAGTTAAAAAGTACATTATTTAATATTTAAAATTTTTATTTAAAATGTAAAGGCAAGATGCATATAGATGCATTAACATCAAGGTATATTAATATAATATTTGATTGATAGATTGATAATAATATATGTAAAAAAATAAAAAAAAACCTATGTAAATGTGTTGTGGTTATATTTAATATAAACAAAATAATAAAAAAAACTAAAAGAAAACATTTCGTCGCGTCGTTTAAGTTCTATCACCACGTAAGTCATTTTGGTAATTATTTAGAAAGTGTGAGCAACACTGATTTTGACGAAATTTGGCATATGAGGGTTTTTGGGGCGCTGATCATGAATCTAAAAAATTTTTTTATGTGTTGTGAGTATATTAAATATAAACAAAATAATTAAAAAACACTAAAAGAAAACATTTCGTCGCGTCGTTTAAGTTCTATCACCACGTAAGTTATTTTGGTAATTGTTTAGAAAGTGGGAGCAACTCTGATTTTGACAAAATTTGGCATTTAAGGGTTTTTTGAGGCGCTGATCACGAATCTTAAAGATTTTTCTTTAATGTGTTGGGAGTATATTTAATATAAACAACATTATAAAAAAAAACTAAAAGAAAACATTTCGTCGCGTCGTTTAAGTTCTATCACCACGTAAGTCATTTTAGTAATAGTTTAGAAAGTGGGAGCAACTCTGATATTGACGAAATTTGGCATATGAAGGTTTTTGGGGCGCTGATCACGAATCTAAAAGATTTTTTTATGTGTTGTGAGTATATTTAATATTAACAAAATAATAAAAAAAAACTAAAAGAAAACATTTCGTTGCATCGTTTAAGTTCTATCATCACGTAAGTCATTTTGGTAGTAATTGTTAAGAAAGTGGGAGCAACTTTAATTTTGACGAAATTTGGCATATGAGGGTTTTTGGGGCGCTAATCACGAATCTAAAAGATTTTTTTTTAATGTGTTGTGAGTATATTTAATATAAACAAGATAATAAAAAAAACTAAAAGAAAACATTTTGTTGCGTCGTTTAAGTTCTATTACCATTTTGGTAATTGTTTAGAAAGTGGGAGCAACTCTGATATTGACGAAATTTGGCATATGAAGGTTTTTGGGGCGCTGATCACGAATCTAAAAGATTTTTTTTATGTGTTGTGAGTATATTTAATATTAACAAAATAATTAAAAAAACTAAAAGAAAACATTTCGTCGCGTCGTTTAAGTTCTATCACCACGTAAGTCATTTTGGTAATTGTTTAGAAAGTGGGAGCAACTCTGATTTTGACGAAATTTGGCATATGAGGGTGTTTTGGGGCGCTGATGACGAATCTAAAAGATTTTTTTTAATGTGTTTTGAGTATATTTAATATAAACAAAATAATAAAAAAACTAAAAGAAAACATTTTGTCGCGTCGTTTAAGTTCTATCACCACGTAAGTCATTTTGGTAATTGTCTAGAAAGTGGGAGCAACTCTGATTTTGACGAAATTTGGCATAATATGAGGGTATTTTGGAGCGCTGATCACGAATCTAAAAGATTTTGATTTTTTTTAATGTGTTGTGAGTATATTTAATATAAACAAAATAATAAAAAACCAAAAGAAAACATTTTGTCGCGTCGTTTAAGTTCTATTACCATTTTGGTAATTGTTTAGAAAGTGGGAGCAACTCTGATTTTGACGAAATTTGGCATATGAGGGTTTTTGGGGCGCTGATAACGAATCTAAAAGCTTTTGTTTTTAATGTGTTGTGAGTATATTAAATATAAACAAAATAATAAAAAAAAACTAAAAGAAAACATTTCGTCGCGTCGTTTAAGTTCTATCACCACGTAAGTCATTTTGGTAATTGTCTAGAAAGTGGGAGCAACTCTGATTTTGACGAAATTTGGCATAATATGAGGGTATTTTGGAGCGCTGATCACGAATCTAAAGATTTTGATTTTTTTTAATGTGTTGTGAGTATATTTAATATAAACAAAATAATAAAAAAAAACAAAAGAAAACATTTTGTCGCGTCGTTTAAGTTCTATTACCATTTTGGTAATTGTTTAGAAAGTGGGAGCAACTCTGATTTTGACGAAATTTGGTATATGAGGGTTTTTGGGGAGCTGATCACGAATCTAAAAGGTTTTGGTTTTAATGTGTTGTGAGTATATTAAATAAAAACAAAATAATAAAAAAAAACTAAAAGAAAACATTTCGTCGCGTCGTTTAAGTTCTATCACCACGTAAGTCATTTTGGTAATTGTTTAGAAAGTGGGAGCAACTCTGATTTTGACGAAATTTGGCATATGAGGGTTTTTGGGACGCTGATCACTAATCTAAAAGTTTTTTTTAATGTGTTTTGAGTATATTTAATATAAACAAAATAATAAAAAAAACTAAAAGAAAACATTTCGTCTCGTCGTTTAAGTTCTATCACCACGTAAGTCATTTTGGTAATTGTCTAGAAAGTGGGAGCAACTCTGATTTTGACGAAATTTGGCATATGAGGGTATTTTGGGGCGCTGATCACGAATCTAAAAGATTTTGATTTTTTTAATGTAGTTTTTACTGTAGGGTTTATTTATTTGACAATATAAATATTAAAAGTTTTTTTACACGTTTAGCCAATTCAAAAGGTTCATAGGCAATACGTAAAAAGAAGACGGTCGAAGGCGTGTAGTACACTAACAGGAAGATATTAGACAAAGAATGCCGGCATATAAACATGGTAATGAATCTGTCCCACATTGTTCTTGCTTTAGTTGTCTATGAACCTTTTGAAGTGACAAAACATGTTTATTCGTGTATTTCTTATGTTTACTGAAAAGCAAATAAAAGTATATTTATATTTATGTGTTATTTATTTACCAAAAACCTCTTCATGAAATAATTATCGTTACTTTTTTGTTAAAAATAATATTATTTCAATAACAAGTTGTTTTTTTACTTTTTGCAATAAATGAAAAATTGCCAAGAAGAGACATTTTAAAATTACTTATCTTTCTTATTTTGGTCTTAGTCCTAAATTTAAGAAAATCAAGTTTTTCCTACCTTAAATCCATAGCTTTTAAAATTAAACAAAATTTTTTAAATAATGAAACTTCTAAACAAAAAAAATATATTAGTATTAAAAGTGGTATCTTTCGCTTATCGCTATATTGTAAAGTTCTTGCCAGTTGAGAAGATGCCACGGCGTAACCAGTTCTGTCTCACTTTCAACTATTCTCCTTTTTGTTGCTCGCACACGTTGTAAACCACGCGTTTAGACAGCGATATTGCCGTCTTTATTTGTGTGACGCTTGTGGCACCTTTGTAACTGGTTTTTAGTCTACTCGAGATAACCTTTGTGTTGTTTTGTAAATGCTTAAATTCAGTCAAAAACAAAGTGCATATCACAAATATTACGTTTTTTGGGGCGCTCATCACAAATTTAAAACATATATGGAATTTTGTTAAAAAAATCGTATTTTAGGTTTATATCTCCAAAAATATAATAATAAGAAAATGTAACTATATTACTGGATTCAACATTTAAATATTGGCCAATATTAGTTTTTACTTTTGTTGTGTGTTACAAGAAACATTAAATACGAGGCGGGTCCAAAAATGAATTTCGCCCTCTATGTCAAAAATTAAGACAATAAAAAAACTTTTAAGTGTCATCTTTCTTTTCATCAAAATGTGTCAATAGTTGGCGAAAACAGCAAGTCGATATCTCCAATAATATCCGAAAATATCCTGCAACTGCAACAAAATCCAGACACCTTATACATAGTGTGCAATAATAAATAAAATATATTTAAAAATCTGCTCTCAGCGTTTTTTAGTTTGCGGCAGCAGCTGAAAACATGAATAAGCCACCACGAATGCCAAGTCTGCGTCCCGTATTGTTTATTTAAACTAAAAAACTAAACAACAGTTTAGTCAGCAGCGTGTGGCGCTACCGGTGGCGACCACAAGTCGCTGTGTTTGCGACTGGCCTTTTTTTTATTCTCTTTATAATTTTTTATCAAGAAATCTATACTAATATTATAAAGAGGTGAAGTTTGTAACTTTGTTTGTTTGTAAAGGCTAATCTTTGGAAATACTAAACCGATTATAAAAATTATTTTACAGTCAAAATACTACACTTATTCTAAATAGAGTGCCAACAGTGCATGAGCATTCCCAAACTAAGATTAAATGTTTATTTCAATTTTTAACCAACTTTAAAAAAGGAGGTTATAAATTCACCTGTATGTTTTTTTGGGTGTATGTTACGCGATGACTTCGTCAATTGTGGGCCGATTAAAAAAAAAAATGTTTTTATTTGAAAGAGTGCACTGCGGTAGTTTCATAAAGAAAAAAACAAGTAAGCATCGAGCTTATAGTTATACTTCCATCGAATTTCCAAAAGAAGGCATAAAGTGGCAATATCTACATTCTATCGAACAGTCAAGTCACATGTCAGTCGTTAGCTTCATGCTGTTTTGCAATTATTTAATCAACTAGTCACAAGCAACAGAGTAAATCTGATATGGGAGCTAGGATATGAAGAAGTAGAAGCTAACGAAATTGCTGACCAATAACCCAAAGCGCGTTTAAAGCTTTGTTTTACCGGCCACAACTTTTTCCGGCATACCCATAGTTTACCTGAGGAAAGAACAAAGAATGAAAAAAAAGGTAAAAAGACTCTAGTGCATGAGCATTCCCAAACTAAGATTAAATGTTTATTTCAATTTTTAACCAACTTTAAAAAAAGGAGGTTATAAATTCACCTGTATGTTTTTTGGGTGTATGTTACGCGATGACTTCGTCAATTGTGGGCCGATTAAAAAAAAAATGTTTTTATTTGAAAGAGTGCACTGCGGTAGTTTCATAAAGAAAAAACAAGTAAGCATCGAGCTTATAGTTATACTTCCATCGAATTTCCAAAAGAAGGCATAAAGTGGCAATATCTACATTCTATCGAACAGTCAAGTCACATGTCAGTCGTTAGCTTCATGCTGTTTTGCAATTATTTAATCAACTAGTCACAAGCAACAGAGTAAATCTGATATGGGAGCTAGGATATGAAGAAGTAGAAGCTAACGAAATTGCTGACCAATAACCCAAAGCGCGTTTAAAGCTTTGTTTTACCGGCCACAACTTTTTCCGGCATACCCATAGTTTACCTGAGGAAAGAACAAAGAATGAAAAAAAAGGTAAAAAAGACTCTGGAATTATGCTCTAAGTCAAAGACAGGTAAAGAGATTTCAGAAATCAAAAAAACAAATTGAGGATAGGCATTAACTTCTTGCACGATACGGCCATCTAAGGTATTACCCTAAAAAATGGAAAAGACTCACTGAGAACGCTGTTGGTTTTGTGACAGATCGAGCAAAATTGCGGAGCAGATACTATGCCCAGGCAAAAGTTATCAAGCCAAAGGCTAAAATATCTGAAAGGAGCATTCTTAAGTCCCGTAGATAGATAAGGGAAAGGACCAGACCTATTGTTTTCTCTCTACCGTACGTTGTTCGTGCGGCAAAGCTGCGTCTAGACTGGAATATGCTCAAACATCAGAGGTACATTAAGAATCGACAACCTTGGGATAAAATTAATCCTTTTTACCAAACTGGAAAAGAGATTACAGTAAAAAGCACAAGGACATATAATTTCATTGATTGACATTAAAGGGGAGGGGGATCAGGGTTAGTTTTGGGTAGTTAAATCATTTTTTTTAAATGTTCTATTGAGAAATAAGAATTTAAAAAAAAATAACGCGAGATCTAACCATTACCCACCAATGTGACAGCTTTGCATGATCGTTTGTAACGTTTCAAACAAATCAAATTACAAGTTCCTGTGCTTTTTACTGCAGTGTCTAAAAGATGTACTAATTTAAAAGTTATAATAATAAATTAAAAAGCGAAAAATTGACTTTTAAAAAAAAATTAAACCGACTCTAAAAAAACAAATTGAACTTACTAAAAAGTTAAAAATATAAAAAAAAAAGAAGTCGTGTAATAACATATACGCTAAACAACCAAATGTTAATCACTAAATAAACAAAAGTTTATTTTAATTTAATACCATATATTACCAGGCTTATTTTTTTTATTTATTAGTTTTAACGTATTAGTTACCTAGTTTAATTTTTATTAATTTGTTTAAAGTCGATTTTTTTTAGTTTTTATTAGAATGTAGACATACAAAAACGATTGCTGTTGCTTTCTTGAACAACAAGAAAACTATAAAATGGTATTTAAACACGTTATTTAATTTTTTTAAATTTTGCCGAATTGGGGTGTTTTGTGTAAGGTTTATTATACTCTAACCACAACTCTAACTGTAAGTTATTGATACATTTTAATGCATTTTATTCAAATATAATTTTAATAGCGGTGCCTTCTTACAATTTTTCCTTTGAATGTTTTACACATTACATATATGCAATAAAATACTAAATGTTAATTACTAAATTATCAAAAGCCTATTAAAATTAAATACCATATGTTATTACCAGACTTATTCTTTTTTTTTTTTAATTTATTACTTTAAACTTTTTAGTTACCTAGTTTAATTTTTATTAATTTGTTTGAAGTCGACTTTTTTAGTATTTATTAGGGTGTAGACATAAAAACGTTTGCTATTGCTTTGCTGAACAACAAGAAAACTATAAAATTGTATTAAAACACGTTATTTGAAATTTTTAACTTAGATTTTGCAGAATTAGGGCGTTTCATTGTGTAAGTTTTATTATACTCTAATTGTAAGTTATGGATACACTTTAATGCACTATATTCAAATATAATTTTTATAGCGATGTCTTCTTACAATTTTGCCTTTGAATCTTTTCTTGTTTTATTATCTTTTGAACCCAGAAAGAAATATAAAATTTTATTACTTAACCAGCAGGATGCGTAGTAAAATTTTACCACGTTTTAACGGTCGCATTCAGTCACACCATTTAGGTTGTTAGAATAAGTAGTAACTTTTAGGTTTGTAGTTTAATCCAGTAGAGATAAGCAGGAAATACCTTAGCTTCGTAATTCGGTTAAGACCATAATAAAAACAGCCGGATTTTCTGTGTTAATTTTTATTACTGAATTTACTTTTGCAGAAGATTAAATCTGGTATACAGTCACCGCCAAAAAATTAGAAACATATTGAAAAAAAACTTTTTAAATTATGAAAAAAAGATAAAAAATTGGCAATCACTTGTGTTTATCCAGTAACCTAAAATTCATAATAACATGCGGCACATAGGCGTTGGTTGGGGGATTATTATTAAAAATTAAATGAAAATATCAGTAAGGTAAGTTAGCTAGATATCTAAAAAGTTATTTTTAAAACTGTTTAAAATTTAATTTTGAGACTGATTTGCAAAATTTAAAATAAATATAAAAAAATAATAAAAATGATTTTTTTTTTAAAAAAAAGTGATTTACGAATCCTATTGTTTTTTTCTAGGAAGTTTTTTAACTAAAAACTTATGTGATTTATCATGATTTTTGTATTTCTTTTCACATTTAAAACAAGAAAATTAAAAAAAATAGATTTGACAAGTACTCTAAGTGTATACACTATTTTTTTCTAAGAGCTGTATTATTATACTACAATTAAAATATAGTAAGCCATGACAGAAAATACTATTTTTATTAAATATTATTAAAAATTACCAGTTCTGTATAACTTTTACTTATACAAAATTGCACATTTTATAGCAAATTTATTTGCAACATGAGTAGGCTTTAAAACAAATAAAAAACTAATTATTAAAATATTCCATCTTGTTTTAATTTTTAAATTAAAATATAGCTTTTAGAAAAAGCAGGTGTACACTCTTAAAGTACTTACCAAATATAATTTTTTAAATTTTCTTGTCTCTATAATTTTAAAAATTATTTAATTCTGTTTCGTATTTTTAATAAAAATATCTTTAAAAGAAAATGCATTATGACATTTCATTTTTAAACAAAACGTAACTAAGCAGCAGTAATTTCAGATTTAGTCATAACATTATATTTTTGTTTGCTTAAAAAGCTATTTATTTAACATACACGGTTATTTTAAGGTTAATATTTTTTTACACGGTATAAAATAAAAAAAAAAATTAAATGAATAAAATTATTTCCGAAAATGCTTTTTCTCGAGGTAGAGGGTGTTTGACCATTAAATTACATTTTTTGCTGTAAAGGTAAAAAAATACCATTGGCGTTCGAACAAGATTTGTTCTGATTTTTTTGAATAAAGAAATAGTAGGCCACTGCTTTTTCTTTGAATAAATTTTATTTTTAAATTTGCTTTAAGGTTAATTTGGTCTCCTTATATTTTTTCGTATTCCGAACGGTTCTTGTTAAAAAAATAAAAGTCATTTGAATCCATAGCAAAATCAATAAAATCTGATATAGTGTTTTGTATGTAAAATTCTTTTTAAAATAATTTAAAAACAAGAACTAAATGGTATTAAAAAGTTTGTTGCTTTAAGAAAGTTATCACACAGTTAAAAATCCTATTTAAAAATAAAACACCATATTAGATTTTAGCAAGTTTGCCAATGATAAAAATGGCTTTTATTTTTTTAAACGAAAGCCGTTCGTCGTTCCTTAAATAAATAGTTTCTTTAAATTATTTTAATTTAAAGAAAAAGCAGTGGCGTACTATTTTTTTCTTCAAACAATTCAGTATAAATTTAATTTCAACGCCACTCGTATTTTTAAAAACTTTTACAGCAATAATGTAATGTAATGATTAAAAGAAACGTACCAAATTTTGTGGAAATATCTAAAGTGGTAGAAAAGTTATGAATAAAAAGGCATTATTTTTCTTAAACTCTTATACCCTGTATCTTGGAAAGAAAGCATTTTTGGACATAATTTTATTAAAAAAATGTTCTTATTTTTTGCATTTTATAGTGTTAAAAGGAAAGTTTTAACTTAAAAATAACTTTTTAAAAAAATTAACAGGGTGATCATTTCTAAGTCGACACAATTGCTAACTTCTTTATTATTAGAGATACGAAGTGGGCTAAATTGATAAAGCTGTAGTATTTTTGCTTATTAACTTGCTGGCAAACAATTAAATTTTAAGTTTTCAAATAATTGCAAAAAACATACTTTTTTCTGAATTGAACATCCTATTTATTATATTACCATTTAAAGGATTTATTAAAGAGCATTAAGAAATGGCCTCATGTACTATATCCAATTTTTATTAGTTTCAGAAATATAGCCATCCTCAGGATTTTGATAATAAACTGGGATTTTTAAATAATCACCCCGTATATTTCACCACCGTTACCCAAATAGATATTTTAAAGAACTTTAAGAAAATACCACATTTATTAGGTCTATCTCTTATTGTTTTAAAAATATAGCCATCCAAATCTGAAAATTATGTTAAATTTTCATTATCTCTATAGCTGCAAGCTATCAGCACTAAGTTTAATTTTGAAGATAACAGAGCCCCATAACAAAAAGTTGGTGGTCCGAAAGACCAGACCATGGTATCTTTATGTTTTTGGGGTCGCTGAATCCAAATCTAAGGTAGCTTTATTCCTATCAGGTCATAGCCAAGGTTATTTTGAATCAATCACAGCCAACAAATAAAAAAAGTTTGAGGTCCGAAAGACTAGACCATGCTATATTTTTGTTTTTGAGGTTACTGAATCAAATCATCAGGTCAGGGCTAAGGTCTTTTTAACGACACCCCACGTTGGGCGCCAAAATGTTACGTTGTTTCTTCGCTAACCAACTGCTTCAGCTTCACAACTTCCCCTCCTAGAACGCGGTAACGTAACAATGTGCTTCCAGTGACTCAAGTCGGCGTGGGGAGGTTCGTAAAAAAAAACTAACTCTGGATACCTAGGGCGCCACTAACTTAACAATAACAACCGCAAACCTAAGTTAAAAGGTCCTCAGATGTCCCTGAAAGTCTAAGAAGGAATAGCCTTGTGAAGTAAGGAAAACCACAAAATTGAAGCAAGCTCTAAATTTATTTAAAATGGTCTTATATTGTTATAATAAAAAAATAATATTGTTTTAGAAGAAAATTAATAAAAACAGTTAATCAGGATTCGATTAGAACTTATTAATTACTAACTATTTAGTCAACAGGACAATAATGCCACCATGCTTTTAAATTATAAAATAGATAAATAAACCTGTTAAGCGGTTTTAAAAAGAATGTGGTAGTATAAAATTAAATAATTAAAAAAATAACTTAAAAGTAAAAAAAAAAAGATATAAACGTTTATGGGAACCCCTTCTTTACCCAACGTGTACACGCAGAGCTCACAACTGGGAAGTAAATAATTGTACGCTTATATAGCCAATAAGATAAGCCGCTAACAAGTACCGCTACATAACCAAATCATTAAATAATCAATAAATAATATCAGTAATAAATGTAATAAATTACCAAATATTCAAATTTAAAAAAAGGTATCAATATTTAAAAGAAAATTCAATGATAATAAAGAAAAAGTACTAAGGGAACAGGGTGCTTAAAAAAGTAGAATGAGTAATGTTTTAATCAAGATTTAAAAGAAAATTAATAAAAGGAATATTGATTACAGAAAATTAATTCACACCCAAGTCCCTTATTACAATAGTTCGATCTTACTTGAGAAATTTATTTTATCTAGGTTCTATGTAAATACAGCAGGTTGGTACTTCCTTGTTTCTAATGGCTATTGGTCAAGGTGGTGAAATTACACTCCAACGGAAAACGGTTGGAAACAACCAGGGAAATGAACTATAAACTCCAATTAACTTTTCAACTTAACCAGAAAAGTTTCTAAGGTCCTGGATACTCCAAGGATCCAAAAATTTAACAGGTAACAAAAAAAACCCTAAAGAAAAACCATTCTTTAGTTTAAAATCACAGAAGCTTTATTACACGAGGACTGGCTAACTTGTATTACTATTAATGATATTCGGCTAGATTAAAAATCACAGTTTTACTTTACTAGACTTATAAGAATGTTAAAAAAAAACTTTATGATGAGCATCATAATGTATACTGCTAAAACTGTTTATGAAAGTATCAAAATGCCAAAACTGACCAGGTATTTTATCCGGGTTATAAGTATTCGATATAGTTTAAAGGTATTTTATCTCTTTTTAAGGAAATACTAAATCTGACTAATAAAAACTGATTTATTTATTCAAACATATACATATTAAAGCGAAAGATGGTATGCAGCTCGGAGAATAATTAGGTCTATATGTTTGAAAGTATGTTGGCTTAATAAACAGTATTTTGCTCTTTAAAATATAATAAGTAAGTAAGTACCGTACTAAATAATAAAAAAGTATAATTTAATTTAAACAGAAAAAGTTAGCCATAACCTCACTATTAAAGCATGTGCACTGAACTCAAAAAAATTATAAAAAGATATGTATAAAATCATCTCCTTACCTATGTGTCCAGGGTTTTTAAGAAATTAACGTTTTGGTGTTAAAACAAGAAATGCCCCCTCCTTTCAAAAAGCTCCAAAAACCATATGGTAATGCCCCAAATCCAATCAAATGGCACGTGTTTCTGAATCCAACAAATATCTAACTAAACCATTTAGAAATTGCCAAAACTAATCCAAAATTCAGAAAAACGTTACAACGTTTATCTTCCAAAGAATCCCTTTAAAAGGTTGGTATAAAACCAAGAAATTAAATTGGAGAGGATAAACTTTACACTACACTTTGCTCAAGGGTTGAAAGTAAAAAGAGGGCTCTCTTAGAGACGAATTCAGTTTTATTGCAGAAATGTATTTTTTTTCCTCCAATCTACCAAATTTTTAAGGCTCGCCCACATAATCAGGAGGCTTGCGAAATAGCAACCTCCATGCGACAATATTAGTATTTATTTGGGGAGAAAAATGAAAAACCAACAACAAGACTACTAAACATGGCATCCCGTACACACTGTGATCAAAACAACATCCCTCATTAACCAAACTTGGCCATAAAACAATGAACATTAAAATTTCGTATGACGTTTTTGTCGCAATTACGCAAGTTACCAAATCTGGCGTGAACTAACCCGTAATTGTTCGTCCTTCGTGTATTAGACTGAAACGACCTCACATGCCAAAAGGAAAGAAAGAGATGACATATGACCTGACAACTTCGATCACAATTACGAACGGGATCTGGCTAAATGCCACGAAAGTGATCAGCTGATAATTATACAGGTTAGTTGGCCGTATAAACAAAAACAGACCTTTTAAAGCATTAATTAAACAAAGTACCATTTATTGTCCAATAAAAGGGAATCAATGGATAAAATATGAATGAACAAAACGCCTGATATGCCCACAGTTTGTAAAAGTATAACCTGCAAGTATATACTTCTGTTTTAAGTTAGTTTTTCTCCCCAGTGCATATTGAATTTTAGTCTGGAGTCCCAAAATACGAGAACTAGAGGGCAAACCAAGTCTTTTTAGGTGTAGAAACAATAAAAGTTTATATAGCCAAGCCACACGACCTGAATTCACAGACAGACTAATCTTAAATAATGAGGTGTCGAGACAGGGATTCGAAAATTACCATGCATATACTTTGTAACTAAAGTAAGTACTAGTAAATCACATGTTACATTAATGGATTGAAAATTTAATGTAACAATTACAATTCGTCAAACGGGGACCACAATCGTGGTATTTTTATATGTTTGTAATCGCTGAATCCGAATCCGGGGTCAGTTTGATTCCCTTAGGTGATGGTCAGGGTTATCTTAAGGTCAAATCATCAAAAGTTATCGTAAATGGACCAAAATCATAATGTCTTGAGGTTTTTGGGTCGCCTAATCCGAATCCGTAGTTAAATTAACCCCTTCGGATTCGGATTTAGCGACCCCAAAAACATAGAGATACCACGTTTGTAGTCTATTTTCACAATGAATTTTGATGATTTGACCTTAAATTACCTTGATTTCAGCAACTCCAAAAGCATAAAGATACTACGATTGTGGTTTATTTTCTTTGAAATCGGATTCAGCGGCCCAAAAACATAAAGATACCCTGATCTAGTCTTTTAAACCATTAAGTTTTTATTTTTTGTAGAGCTATGTAATATAGCCGTTATAGCTACTATGTACTTTGTAGATTTGGTTTGCCATATTTTTAAAACCATAAGAGATATACATATTTCCGAAACTACCCATTTAAAATTGGATATAACACATAAAGGACTTTTTAAATGCTCTTTGATATAATATGCAGGTTGTTTCCTTTCAAAAAATATATATTTTTGCAATAAATAGAAAACCCAATGTTTAATTGTTTGTTTTGTTGTCAGCGCCTTATTCAGCGGAAAAAAATACTACAATTTTAATAATTTAACCGACTTCGTATTTTCAATAATAAAGAGGTCAGCAATAGTGCCGACTTAAAAATAATCACCCTGTAGATATTTAACCCAAACAAGATATTAAATTAAGTTTAATCAATAAACTAGAGTAGCTATTTATTTTTTGTTGTTTTAAAACTTTTTAAAGCTTAATGCTTTGCAGACATAAAATAAAGCCTTTTATACAAAGCCGTGAACATTTATTATCCGCCTTTTACTGGTCCAAAATAAAATTCTAATTTAAATATCCCTTTTTTAGCGTTTAGTGCATATATAGCAATACAATTTTCCTTGTGTTGAGATAAAAATATAAAATAAAAAAGTTATGTGCTAAAGTATAAATTCGTAATGTCCTACTCGTGAATACTATTTTTCCTACAAGCAAAAGTTCTTATAAAATATGACTTTCTTTCGAAACATTAAAAAGCCCACACAAACTTTATGAAGTTGTGCCTCTAGTTAAATTTGCTGAAACTTGGCATAGAGGTGGCCCTCATCATGCTAAGCAAAAGTCCCAAAGGCTGCAACCCCTAAAATCAACTTCAGACCCCCACGCCACCCTAAATTTTAAAATACGACCTAAGATAAGTTAGGATGTTAAAGGGATATATTTTTGTGAATTTTCGCACAGAGGTATCTGTCAGCATGATAATCAATCATGTTAACCTCATCCGTAGACAGTCTGTATACGCTATATTTCAAAATATAAATTCTTTAGGTTTAAAATTAGACCATCGTAGATTGGTCTAGATAAGTAAACATTTATTTAAAATATCAGCAAGGCACCAAACCGTTTTACCTTTTGTTTTATTTTTGTTTTTAAACACACGCAATAGTTTGCAGCTTGCTGCTGTAGCTTACTAAAACTTGCTGCTGTAGCTTAATAGAAATAAAATTTAGTTATTTTAGTTATTAGTAGTGTTTACTTATCTAAGCCGCCTCTAAAATAAAGTTCTAATCTTCTTTAAGGATAAACAGTATTTAAACTATTTAACAAATGTGCAAATTTTCTTAAGGTTTAAAATGCTAAAAATGTACCCACAGGGTAAAAATATTATTTAAAATGGCTGTAGCTCTCGGATGAAATATTGGACATATAGAGTACTGAAAAAAAAAGTTTTATTTTGACATTAAACATACGCTTTTAAAATATTTATAGTAAGTTTTAAAATACCTTATGTATAGATATTTTTCTTTTTCTTCTTTTTCAATAATTTGTTTGCAAAGTTTGGCAAAACTTTTTGTCTGCCACGGTAACTAAATGCTTTATTAAATTTTAACCATTTTAAGTGTTAGATAATTTTGTTTTTTAAATATTTTTATATATTAAAAATTGGGTTTTGTATAAATTTTGCCGAACAAATGATTCATACAAATTAAAAAAAAGCATATTACTCACTCTCCTACCACAAATATTTAAAAAAATACTGTCAAAATCCTAATTTATTTAAATCATCTTGAATATACATGTTTTTTCTATATACGAGATTCTTAATAAAAAAAAATCTTGTAAGCATTTTATCTTTACATTTGGCGACATAGATCAAGAAATGTCGTGGCAAATAAATGTTTAGACATTTTTCACTTTTTATCATGAGAAAAAGGACAAAAACCTAAATAAAGAATAGAAATTTCGTAATCTAAAGAAAGATGTTTTAATGCAAAATGTTTTTAAATGTCATTAAGAAAGTAGAAAATATCTGTAAATAGGATTTTTCTTTAATAAATTTTAAAGTATTTTGGACTTTGTTTATAATGGAATAAAATAAGTACCGTTTTATTGATAAAGTAACCTTTTAGTTTGTGTGTTTTAAACTTTTTACAAAACCAAAACATATTTTTCTTTTAAACAAAAATAATATTTAACTATTTTTACTTAAAATGAATCAGTTTTTATTTAAACTAACTAGGTTTAACCGCCGACAAAATCAGGTTTGACTACACAACGGACTTTGCCTATAACTAAACTTCAGAAAATATTATCAAAAGCGTTATATTATATTTTTTTAGCCGCGTGTACAAAGTGTACATTAGGGTAGTACGAAAAAATATTTTTTCAGACCCTTCTCGTACACTGCTCAAAATGTGCCTGTGGATATACAAAAACTTGTGTTAAAATCTGAACGGCAACTTTTTATCTCTTTATCTAAAAATATATATTTTACATAATGCCTTAAGCCTAAGATGTTTATTATAATGTACTAAAAATTTTTTTAAAGAATATCTTCAAATTTGTATGCCTAAAACATGTACGAATTACCATGGCTATTTATCGATTAAACGTAATGCGGTGGTGATAATACCATTCGGTACTGGCAATAACTTGCGTTGATAAAAGAAACTGCAAAGATGTCTTAAAACAATTCACCATGCACAATAGAAAAATGCATGCATCAACTTAATTGAAGATACCTTAGTTGAAGATTCTTTAGTGGTCGAAAATATTGCGCCAATAAGTGCGGTACAGGTATAAAAAAACGCTTTGTGGAAAACATATTACTGTCCTGGGTTAACTTTAGTTCAAATACTTGGGCCAATTACACCAGAGACCGACAGTTCCTCCTCTAAATAAAAGGTTTTTTGTTTCCGAAGAAAAATTTTACCTATTCGATTTTATGGTAGTTAAATCAATGTATTCAAAAGGAAAGGGTAAGATTATCTGTTAACTTAAAAGTCAAGTAAAACGTCTTTTAAAATGGATATTTGTTCTATTCCAACGAAAACAGAAAAGTCAATCTATAAATTCAGCTTGCTCGGTTTCTGATGTAATTAACCCAAGAATTTAATATAAACTTTACCTAAAACAGTTATATGTTTTTTCTACTTACGTGTGCAAAGTAGTTAGCATAAAATAAAGATCAAACTGACAAATACTGTTTGATGTTGAGCAATATTAGAAATAAAAATAAATGCGTGTTTCTACTTTCCAAAAACACTCATAAAAAAATAATAAAATTGTTCCTAACACTTGCGCAAAGTGTCTTTTCCACACTTGACATCTTGTCTGATATTTTAGGCATCTCTGTGATACCTTATGTCTGGTGGCGTAATTATTTGACAAATTAAAAATTACTTTGTTGGTATAAAACATTTTTGATTTAAAAATAAAAAAAATGGTTGTAGATAAAATAATATCCAAACCTCGGTAAAAAGTTTCATTACCGTCTTGAGAAATGGTTCTCCTCGGTGCTTCGCGGCTCTGTAAACCATCCTTTTCTCTTGACAGTAATGACACACTTTTCACCTGGGTAAGTAATGTACTATTACAACCTTGGTCAACTGAAGAACGAGGCATCTTTAGGTAGTTTTACTCTAACACTAAAGATGCCGCGTCGATGACAAAAAGGTGGTAAATTATTTTAATTTGACTCGGTGTAAACCCAAAAACCAAAATTTTTCGAAAACATAAAACTTTTGTTGATAAAATAATTTATTTATTTTACTTGTTTTCTTACATCTAAAATATTAATAAATTTTTATGTAATGCACACCTTAGGGAGTTTTACATATGCAAAAAACGTCACAAGTATATGGAACAAGCAGGTCTTCAAAAATATATTTTATACACAAATTGGTTTTGCCACATGACGAAAAATATTCTTCGCTGTTACAAAATGGTTTTACAACGTGTCTTCTGTTTTAAATATGCAATATATTTTATTATTCGGTATAAGCTAAAAATATTTAGTATTAATGCTTAAAGCCCTATATAATTTATAAAATTTTATCTGTAAGTAAATAATTTGACCTATTTTATCGAGGCCATACGGTTTTGTTTATAATGCATTTTATAGGTATATAAATCATACAAAGCCAACTTTTACGATAAAGCTTATATCGTAAAAGCAAAGCGCTTTAAAAATAATTATGGATAAATAAATAAATGTTACACATCAGTAGAAGCAAAAAAAATATTCTTTTTAGGGATTTAGCAAAAGATAAATTGCAGAAAAGTGGGGGTTCATATTTTTTCTTGCTGGTGGCACGATTATAATAAACAAATTTAGTTTTATTGTATATTTACTTTTCTACGTGTACATTTATTGTGAACCTCAAAACAACATAAAGTATTATGTTACTCAATTTGCAAGACGTTTGCCACTTACTAGCACCATTTTTTTCGCCCTTTCGGAGTCATCCCACCCAGGTCCGACGATCGCCCCCTAGGTGGTGCACTGCAGCCGGAAGGCTTATTGAACCTTGACCCCTACTTCATTCCATTCACACACCATTCATTCCATAACTTGGATGGTTGCTGCTCGGTCCGTTCGTTCACCCCCGAGCAGAACACCGCGTGCCGTTGCCCAAAACCGACAACGGCATGGTCACCCATCCAAGTTATGGGCGCGCACTTCACTGGTGATCGACGCGGCCCAATTTCCAATTATTCCAATTATTCCAATTATAAAATATCTTTATCAATTCTTTTTTGGTGTTTACATGCCACATTATTTACAATACATTAATATACAGAAGCATTTTTTTAGAAGATGGATGGCCATATTCCTTGAAATAAGAGCCAGGTTCTCGGGACAACCCTACACCTGGGGGCTGGTGTTAGCCCTGGGAAAGTAATGTGAAGCGGAATGCTAATAATGACAACCTTTTCCGATAGACTTTAAAGGTTTTTTTAAGAATAAAACGTTGAGTTATTTTTGTGTATGGTAAAAATTAGCTTTATTTTAGTGTTATTTTAATAATATTTCAGAAAAAATTTAAACAAAAAACCTGAATAACTTTAAATTGTTGTTTTAATGGACCTAAATCCCAATAAATTTTTAATGGAATTTAACATTAACAATATTAATATGATTTAGTTTGGCGTTATGATAAATTTTAAGTTTAATCATTGTTTGGTAATGAATTATGATGACTCTGTTATGAAAATTATATTGTTTTAAAGGAGGTTCATAGTATATTGGGGCTCTGTGGTATAGGGGTTTGTGAATGACATTGTGTAGAGATCTGACATTTGCGATATTTTGGGTTATTTAGGGGTTATGAATTTTATGTCTAAATAATTTATCAGTTTGTTCGATTATTACTTTTTTAATTTTTTAAGAATTGGCTATTTTATGTAGATCGTCTATTCTAGTATACCTATTAGACTGCGTAGCAGCCCTTAAGATTTTGTTTTCCATACGCTGCAACCTGCAAAGTTGGGTGTCAGAGACTCCCGACCAAACAAATGCAGCGTATGTAATTACCGGTCTTATAATGGAGTTGTAGATGAACATTTTGTTTTCTTGTGATAAAGGAGAACGCAGTGAAATTAGAGAATATAGCGACTGATCGACGCTGCTGATATAACTAGCACCATAGTAGGACACTACTAAAAATTGAAAAATGTTCCTTGACGCTCAAAAAACTTTCTTTATTTTATTTATATAAAAAATTAAATAGTATAGAATTTAATTTTTTTAATTCTTCCAAAATTCTCAAAAAAATTTTATTGGTAATACTTTTATATTAAAAAAAACAAAATAAAACACTCCGTAGTTCTAAAAGTGGGAACCAAAGAACATAAACAATTTTTGTTTAATTCTCCACTTCCTATTAATTTAAAATATTATAGTTTAGGAAAATGAAACTCGTGTGTTAATATTTACTTTATTTTAAAGTGAAATTAACAAATAAAAATTTAAGATGGCTGTTGGCCTCCATCTTGGGAAAAAATTAAATGCTCACCATTTTATGGCTTCCAACGAATATCTGATAAACCTAGAATGTAAAGGTAATACCTTTACCTACCACAAAATGGCGGTACTCTAAAAATATCCTTAATACCTGATTTAGATGGTTACCTATATTTTCAAAACTAATAAAGTAAGGTATATCTACTTGATGTGGTATTTTCTAAAAGATCTTTTTAATAGTAATATAACTTACATGGCGTTTAATTAAAAAATATATATCCTTTTTGGTCCCACGCTATATATTTTTATTAGTAACACCAATAGGAATTTCTTTAAAAAGCTTTTAGAAAATACTATACAGTGGTCTTTCAAGTGAACCAATAAACCCATAATTTTGCAATATAAAATGTCATTTTAAAAAAACTGGCAGCATGGTCCTAAACATAGAATTTTTTTTTACCATGATTGGTAACATACTTATAACAATTATAACTAAAAAATTAAAACAAAAAATACCTAGGAGTTAAGTTCTTTTATTTTTAAAAACAGAGAAATAGAACAAAGTTTTTGTAAGTAATTTAAAAATAAATAATAAAATTTTTGTTTTTTAACTTTAATTCTTCAACTAAAAATTTAAACATCAAATTTAATTCTCTACAATATTTTCTTTTACAATTTTGTTGAATTTAAAAAAATTAAAGTACTTTGCTCTCGGGTAATTTTCATATTATTACTTATAACTCGCCCTGTATAATACCAATCAGATGAAAATTTTGTATTCCCTAGTTTTAGACCATGCGACAAGTTTTTCCAAAATGTCTATTTAAATTCCAATAATTTTTGGTCCATTTGTCCTGGGACACACTGTATAATGTATTTTATTTAAGAGGAAAGATGACTTATTTTTTAACTTTCTCCGTATATTTAAAAAAATTCAAGATAGCCAATCGATGTATTTTAGCTCAAAGAATTTAAAAATCGTAATAAAAAACAATTATGGCGTAAGCAAAAGACTTACGCCATAAATGTTGCATTTTTAAATGGAATACCCTTTATCTTTACATTTTTGTATTCTATGGTTAATTCCAAGCAGCGTTGAATTTGGGGGTGGCCCCGGGGGAAGAAATATTCCCCCGGAGCAAAAAGAATCACCCCGGAGAAATTTGATGTCAAAGCATGAATAAAGGGGTATCCAATTAGTGCTTAAGGGTTTTAATATTAAATTAAACACAAATATTACTACAGGGTCAACATATTTATATTTTATTTAGAAGACCAAATACTAACAATTTTAATTTTAAATTAATATCGGCCAAATGTCCTCTAGGACTTTGTTGACTATAGCGAATTTTATCAGTCCAATTTAGCATGACGTTTTCACACGTTTAGGCTGATATCTCACAAATAACTTTTTTGATGTTGGTTTTAAAATCCTCTATAGTTCTTGGATTGTAAGAATAAACCTTCAATTTCACGTAGCTCCATAGAAAGAAGTAGCACAGAATTACCGGCAACGGAAACATCGCGTTATTGCAAGAGCTGCAGGCCCAGATCTGGAGGGGACAAGCCGGGGTGTTTGCCCCGGGTGATACTTTTAAAGGATGGCAAATTTAGAAATCGCCGACGTGTATTAGACGGTAACCACTTGCATTTGCGATTTGGATTTATTTATATATTAATAAGAATCCGTGATTGTAAGAGGCGAGGCCGTTTTTTACTTTTTATTTGGAAGATCCTGGGCTAAAAGGCAGTTTGGTGATAATGTGATATTATTATAATTTAATTTAAAAATTCTAAAGCACTAATTGGATCACCCTTAATGAATTTAATCTTAAAGTATATAATTCGCTAAACCGGATTATTCTTACAGCTGGTTCCTGCCTAAAACTTTTTTATTTTTTAAGATAGAAACATTTAATTTGGTATGTTTTTATTTTACATAATTGTGAAGTGGTTTTCGTATTCACTTGTTTTTTTATACCTTTTATCTAAGCGAAAATGACAGATGTTTTTAAATTTTAAATGGCACCGCCAAAATACTTTATTCCATTTCAATAAAAATTACATTCTGAATAAAATAACACCTTTCATGTCATTTTTTTAATACTTCTGTTATTAAAAAATTAATTTTTTAGGTTCACATCGAGGGTGCCATTAACAAAAAGGGTAATTTAAAATGAATTAGCCATTGAAATAATAATTTTATTCGTCTTACCTCATAGGGCAAAGTCAAAGATTGCAAAATCCTATTTATGGCCATAAATCCTTTTTTTTCTTAATAAAACGAGGGTGGCTTGTTAGCTTCTCCTAAAAGAGCATTTTATTCCCAATACTTTGATACCATATAGGCGGTTTTTTAAGTAAGATTTTTTTTTGAAAAACTCATAATAAATTCTTAATGTTGTCATAAATCATTTCATTATCATTTAGTGGTTAGTGTTAAATCATTTTATTACATGTTTTTGGAAAGCAAAAGAACATTTTTGGGCGTACTTTCATACCTCAAGACATTTTTTTGCTATTAAACTTTTTTGTATCTTTCCCTGCCCTCCCCGGGAATAATTAACCCCCTCCCCGAAAAAAAGCATCATGAGAAAAAAGACCTTCCAATAATGAATTTGGAGAACTGTTCGAATATTACAATTAATTATAACTTTAATTAATATTTTATGGTTATTTAATTAATTTATATAAACTTGTTTAATTAATATTGTAATTAAATAATACTGTTGAAAAATTGAATTAATTAACAACAATTTTTTTTTTTGTGGTTGTAGTTGTTATGTGCAGTCGAATAAAAAGTATAATTTGCAACACGTTTGAAATCGCCTTATTGCACACTCGTGTAACTTACGGCACTCGCCTACGGCTCGTGCCAATAAACTATCACACCCGTGTGCAAAGAGAGAGAAAGACTTCTTACACAATATACCATTATGTACATCGTGCCAGCACGATCCGTTCAATGTACTTTCAGTGTGTTGAATACCTCCATGTAAATATTCTGGATGAATGCATTGATACAGCTTTGTGATGCCTTAGACTGTCTTCATTCCACGCATTGGCAAAAATTCCTTATGAACTTTTTGCAGTGTGTATATTGTTAGTCACGACTGATCAATATATGACTTGCGTTTATTTTGGTAAATCATTTAGATATTATACTAAAAAATGTGATAATAAATTTAGATAGTTTCAAGATTTAGAACAGGAAGTGAAGCTCAAAAAGGTTAAACCTGGCAATTTTGGTTCTGCATGGATTAACTTGAAATTTTAACAAAAGGTGGGGAATAGACAAAGAATCAAAATCTATATTAAACTAAAAGACACCAAGACCCTAGGTTACTTGGGTACCTATTAGAAGATATTTTCTCAGTCGCCGGACAGTTTCGACAGTTACAACTCCTTGGCAGACAAACATTTTGGGACAATGGTCTGAGAAAGTCAAATATGGTAGTTTTAGGGTTTACAAATAGGCATGTCCTAAAAATATTTTGATGTATACAGAGTGTCCCAAAAAATGGTATTGCTGTAAGGTCAATTTTTTTAAATTGTTTTTTAGGACATTCTGAATACATTAAAACATTTTTAGGACATGCGTACTTAAAAACTCTACAGTTCCTATAATAAGACTTCTTGTCATTCCGTGTTAAATAACAGAAATATTGGACTTTCTTGGACCATTAACCCACCACAAAATGTTTGTTTGCCAAGTAACATATTAAATTAATCTTTTACAAACTGACAAAAGTTAAGTTTCAGTTCAGTTAACCTTTCGTACCTGGTACCTGCTAAAGCCAGTATAAGTCAAACTTTATAGTCTACCACTGCTTTTACCTATGTAGGGAGCATGCAGTGACAAACTTTTAGAATTTACGAAATAACGACGGAATAAAGTATAAAAATCTATAACATTTTTTTATTTTCAGGAAAGTAATTCTATGGAAATTCATCTGGCGCCTACAGGAAGAGAACTCGTTCAAGCTCTACGTGGACTATTGCTTCAAGCTCACTGGCATACATTTACTATCTTGGCTGATCCGTCATCTGCTACTTCGTTGCGTAGTGCCGAGTTATGGCCGGTTTTGCAAGCAGCTCCGTTACATCCGACATTAGTTGCGCTGCCAAGTCCTTTAAGAGCACAAAATTTATTTAGGTAAGAAACAATTTTATTTACAACTATGTATGCAATGTTGATATTTTTGACTTTTTAAAAGTTTGTGTCACTTTTCTGACTTTTACTTTTGGTCCACGGGAGGAAAGTTGACTTTTCTTCCGTGGGTCAAAAGTAAAAGTAACATTAGCAACAGTCGCAAAAAATTAAAAATTTGCCAACTTGATATCTTGTCTGATATTTTAGTCATCTCTGTGACACCTTTACGCGCAATAAATGTCTGGTGGAATAATTATTTAACAAATTTAAAATTATCTTTTACTTTTTGACAGTAATTAAGCACTTTTCACCTCGGTATGTAATGTACTATTATTTAAAACTATGTATGCAATGATGACATTTTTGTTTTTTTTTTAAAGTTTGAAAGTGTTACGTTTCTGACTTTTACTTTAATTTCTTGAAAGGACAGTTAACTTTTTTGTGAACCGATAGTAAAATAAAGTAAAAAGAACCCTAGCAGCCGTCGCAAAAATTTAAAAATTTACCAATTTGACATCTCGTCCGATATTTTAAACATTTTTGTGACAACTATACGCACGAGTATTGTCTAGTGGCGTAAATATTTGACAAATTAAAAATAACTTTGTTAGGTTTTAACAATTTTAATTAAAAAAATGGGTAATTATGGCTGTAAATAAAACCGTATACAAATATCGGTGAAAATTTTCGTTACTGTCTTAAGAAATGGTTTAAATGATATATTTCTCTTGACAGTAATAAAACACTTTTTACTCCGGTTTGTAATATACTAATTGTTTTACCAAAACTTAATTTCATAAGATCAAATTGGAGTTTTTAAACTCCTTGACATATTTTGAAATTTAAATTCAAAATAAGCAATAAAGTTTTACTTACTTATATAACTTAATTATTTGTTTCAAATTGTTTTTTTGTTTAAAGTCATATTATATTTTATATATTATACAGCATGTTTCAATTCCATTTACACACAAATTGTCGCCTCATACAAGATATTCAAAGAAACTTAAAATTAAGAGAAAAACGTTTATTTGGAGACAGCAGTTTTATTGACACTATTCAAATACACAAGGTGTTGGCAAAATGCCTGAAGTGGACTGTATATAAGTTGTTTTTTTAAATTTAAATCACTTATTTACTAGACCTTCTATTTGTTCTGGCATTTGTAAAAGGGCGTATTTACACTTGTTGCTTTTTCGGGAGTAATATCCCTAGTGCGTTTAATTGTATGAGGGAGAGTGGTTTTAAAAATCCGAGTCAAAGACGAGGATTCTTCTTCTTGTGCGAATGCTATTTTTTTAAACAGATTACTTAGAAGCGAGTATTCCAATTTTTCCACAAAAAAATTAGATGCACGAGGGATATTTGGTTAGATAGTGTCTTGAGTTAAATGAAAATTTTATTTAAATACAACATTTTTTTAATTTAACCAGTTAGAACAATAACTAATAAAAACAATTTAACTTGCAACTTGTCAAACCTGCAAAAAATTTTTTCGATTTTTTTCCGGAAAAACTGCTGACAGTTAAGTTGTCAGTTGTTAAGTAATTTTTTCACTTGAAATTCATATTAGACATACCAATTCTTGATAGCGATTGGTCAAAATTATTAGGAAGAAAATTATCGAGTAAAAACTTGTACCGCATTCTTGTTTATGGTAAAAAGTAAACTAGGTATTAAAACTCCTAAAAAGTTAGAATTTTACAAAAATTCTTTAAAATAAAAGGCGTTGTTATGTTGTTACGTTTGTTTTTTATAGTTTTTAAAATTATAATTTTAAACCAGTCGGTATTTTATAATGTACCGGTGATAATCCCAAAAATTTTACCCTTCGTTTAACAACCCATTACATTTTTAGGACCCTCTCATTTTGCTTTTTCCCTTTGTCGGCAATATTACTAATTTATTTAAAACAAGGGACGTAGTTCGACCAACTTTTTGTCGCAGACTTATTATCCTTAAAATATATTTTTTTTCGTAACTTATCTTTTTGTTTAATTTCATTTTAAACATTTGTTGGTTTTCCTTACATCTACATTACTACAACTACTTATTTTAAGTGAATAAATATTAGGTGTACAGTTTGTTCGTATTTTGTTGCAATTGCAGGGTATCTTGGTTATTAATAATAAAAATAAATACTTGCGGTTTTTGCGAACTGTTGCTAGTTTTTATTAAACAAAAAATTTTTGATTTACGACAGAATAGTAGAAAACCGTGTATAATACTATAACCAAAATTATTACTGAAATTTAAATTTTGAAGGTATCAACTTAATATATGGTTTTTTACTGTTTTGTTTTAAATTCAAAGTTTTTTAAAAAATATGGATACATGCTAATTTTGGACACTGTTAAGTATAAACAAAGAGGCGCTGATCCAAAAATTTTAGTTTTTAATAAATTAAGAAGTGTACAAACTTAAGGAAATAAGGGGTGGAATAGGGGTTCTGAGCGGGGTGAAGTAGTAAAAACTTTTATATTGCTATAAAATTTAAACAAATTTAAACAAAATACTAACTTTATTTTTTGGATATAAAGTCTTTATCATTGGCCACTATGCGAAATTCAATTTTAAAATTTAAAACATTAAGGGGCTAAAAATTAAAAAAAAATACTATTAGCTATTATAAACATTTGTAAAAAGCCATCATTCTATTTAATTTAATAAATAAGAAATCTACAGGGTATTCTATAGGACAAATCATATGGTAGGTCCATATCTCAAAAAATATAAAATTTTAATAAAAAAATAACTATACCACTGGATTCTATGAAAAAATACCTACCCATATCAGTTTTTATTTTTGTAGTAAGTAACAGGACAACTGAAATACGAGGCCTGTATGCCAAAAGCTAAGGGTATTTGTTTGACATATTTCTGCGGCAACGTATATTATAAACTCCAATTGAGATATCAATATCTCAATTTGATATTGGCTTGGGGCGCCAAAAATCTCGTTCAATTTAATGCATCCAAAACACAATCATGTTCCTTGTCGCGAAAAAATCATCAAACACTCACCCTTTGCTTATGAGTGGCCAGGTTTTGCAGAGCGGGGACACGTTTAACCTTCTGGGCGTCACATTTGAAAATAACCTTAACTGGCATAAACACATTGTATCCATAGCCACCGCGGCATCAAAAAGCTTGAATTTCTTTTCCGAGCCAAAAGTATTTTTCCCCTTCCAATTTATACACTTTGTATGTGTCCCAAATTCGACCCTCTCTGGAATATTGTTCTCATGTCTGGGGAATGGCATCTTCTACAACTCTCAGCATTCTTGATACCATTCAAAGAAGGGCTATTCGTCTTATTAATGATCCTTTACTTACTTAAAGACTTTCTTCTCTTGCCCATCGTCGAGCTGTGGGAGATTTATCGCTCTTCTATAGATACTTTTACGGCTTCTGCTCCGACAAAATATCCAGTATAGTCCCTCCTCTTGCAGCTCCCAACAGAGAAACTTGTGGTGCCGCACGTATGCATCCCTATACGGTCCAATTGGACAGGCCACGAACTTCCCATTTCGTTCGTTCTTTTATCCCTAGAGTTTCTAGACTGTGGAACCTACTGCCAGCGGAGGTCTTTCCTTTCCCCCAAATCTTCAAGTTTTTAAGTCCCGTGTTCACAAACTTCCTCTTACCCTGCTTAAGACACCCAAGATACGTTAGTATTTAGGCTTTCAGCCTTCGTGGATTGTCCAAAGATAAAAAAAAATAATAATTTTGCTGTTAGTTGTTGCTTATGTAGGTCTAATAACATGATTATTTTAGAAGTTGTCATCTAAAAATATTTTTTTACTTCCTTATGTCATCTTTATTTTCTATATCTTATTCATTGACCTCTATCACTAAGTCAGTGTCATGATCTAATGGTCTTTTGGCCAAGTATCCTCATGATGGTAATTCTCATATTTTTTCTTTTTGTGGGCCTTGGATTAAAATCAATACGCAATTTATTAATGTAAAAACTTAAACTCAAAAATAATAAAATAAATTAACATTTTAAAATTACCGGTTATTTGACCGGTGCCGTACTTGAAACCTCAATATTTTGCTTGATTTAAGACATGCACTTGGTACGACTTGGAAAATAGCATAAAACTAATTGCCTGAAAGGTACATAGACGTATAAAAGCGCAAATGATAGGAATGCCATGACCTTGATAAATCCAAAAGGCCGGCCGGTCAAAACAACCGGATCGATGCGGTTAAGGGTTAAGGAAAATTCAATATTTTTTGCTTTCAGATAATGTAAGCAACATTCATAAGTTAAATATTTTATTCTTATGTAATTTATTGAAAAAACCAATTCGCCATCGACAAAAGTCCTTCAGCCCTAATTAAATTTTAAAATTAAATTAAATATTAAAATTATAATTTTAAATTTGTTTATAAAAGCCCGAATCCAAATTTAAATAGAGATCTCAAAAACAAAAAAAAACTTTTTTATTATACTGTATTAACTTTTTATAGGATTCTTGTTTTGGCTCTTTCTTTGCCGGGCGTATATTAATGATTTATTCAGGACAAAGAAGACACTTTTACTAATCTTCTTTTATAGTCTTGCCAGAGACGAGGTCCAACTTAATGTACCGTATAATTTTTTGGTATCCTTATCTTTAGACTTAAAGCATTCTTGCTTTGGGTAAATAATCTTTTATTTTAGTTTCAAAAAGTGTTTTCGTACAAAAATTGAAAGTAATATACCGAGTGTTTTATAATTACGATGAAAAAATTAATGGCGTAATCCTAAACTAATTCTATAGAGAAAGTTTATACAGGCTGTTAAATTCGAGGAACACCATTAGAATCTCGGGAACGGCAAAAGATACAGGGTTTTATTTTTAACAATATTTCGTTTTAAAAACACAATAATTTGCAGCCGTTACGGAATTATCCGAAAAAATCCAAAATTTTGCAAAACAGTTTTTTATTTTTTCTCGCCTTACGTTCTATAAAATGATGTTACTAAATTTAAAGTACGACTTTTCGTCTTTAAGCCACCAATATAAACCTTGTTTTTTATTTAATATGCGGAATATTTGGTTTCCAACCTAATAAATTTATATTTTAATTCTAAATCCAACGATATATCACACTTTACATTTATGCAACGTTTCAAACCAACAAAAACATAATTTATTACATTTTGCCAATAAAATTGCGTTTTTTCCAAATGATTTTGGAAATTTACAATTGAAGGTAGGTATAAATCCATTTTTTTTAAGAATTAACCGTCATTATTTTTTTTGTTAATTTATTTAATATTTAACTAATAAGCCGCCAGAAATATTGTAATTTACATACATTTACCTATACGTAATAAAATAAGTCATTTTATTTAACGCCTCTATAAACTTTATCGTAGCCTAGGAAAATAAGAGTTTATAAAATTTAAAACCAAATATTCCACCTAATGAAAAAACCAAGTTAATTCGGCTTTTTGCATAATTCCGGAATGACTGTAAATCTTTAAATATTTAAAACGGAATATGGCTAAGCATAAAAATACGCAACTTTGCCCTAATTTAACCAACCTTGTATTTCTTACCGTTTTCGAGAGCCTAATGGCGTTCCTCAAATTTGCAACATCCTGTTTAAATATAGGTCCGAAAATAACTGTTTTCGAGATACAGGTTATTAACAATTTAAAATCTAAAGTTTTTTTAATATATTTTATATCTAATATCCCATTTTAATTAAATATGTTAGAGCTATGATCCCTAGGTGCAGTGGCGTCCCGAGTGGCAACTTATAAAAATATTTCTTGCAAAAAATGAAAATAAACTTCACTGCCTTTTGTGCGATCGATTTCTCGTAAAGTAGGTTTTGGAAAACTTTAAAAATTTTGACAAATCTACCACTTACAGTTATACCGGAAGTTAATGTCAACTTCCATATTTTAAATAGAACATCCTATATATTAATTATTTTTAAGATTCTGCGTTAAATTCTAAACAAAATTTATGTATATTGTTCTATACCAAAGTCCAACCATTTTTGACTTATTTTTGATTTAATGTCATCAATGACGTTTAAAAGCCATTAAATAACCATTAAGTTTTTCTAAACAAAAGCCTCTAGTATGAGTTGGGGTTGGGTTCCTTGTAGGGAAAGACCTTGTTTATTAGACTGTATTAATATTTTCACAATTATTAAATATATGGGTGTTGCCTTTAAAATAGGATAGTTGACATTAACTTCAAAAATATAAGTCGTATGTTCCCTACTAACTTTATATTGTTTCCAAATTTTCAAAATTTGCAAACGACTACTTTTCAAGAAATGTATCACCGCATGTCCCAGTGATACACCCTGTATTATTTATAAACCAATTAGTAGTAGTATTGCATTTAAGTCATGTCTTTGGGTCACAGTTGGAAATTTAAGGTACTTAAGGATTCGGCTTTTTACCAGCTTAAGATCTTTTAACGTACCATCTATTTTCAGAATTTTCTTAATAATATTAAAATTTAAGTCACAATTGGAAATAAAAAGTTTTTAAAAGCATTAAATATAAAAGTTAATAAAAGCATTCTTTATTGTTGGACAAACTGCAGTAAAATTCGCAATACAAAGAATTATTTTCTTTTAATTACTCTTGGAAAGTTAAATACAAACGTGTTTTTTAAATAAAACTGGTTTTACCTAAGGGTTTTTTGTAAGATAAAGTAGTTTCTTTAAATTATTAAAAATAATTATTTTAGGTATAACGTTTATTTCATTTTTTTGTAATATTCTATTGCGTTAATATTTTTAAAATTTGAGACAGGGTTACTTTTTTAGGTGCGGAAAAAATGCTACCAAAGAGATACAGATCGTCAAAAATCTTCTATTAGTTTTTTTTTTAAATAATTTTAAAAATAGTATGTGTACTGTCACAATATTCGGCCAGAGTGGGTTTTAAAAGATGAGAAATGGAAATCTGCTACTAATTTTATTGTTGTTTAAGAATTATATGCTAATCCTTAACAGTGTGATTTTTTAGTTGATTTTAACAAAAAGTTGTAAAAACAGGTTTATTTAAACCTTTTTTTTAAATAACCTAATCTTTACTTACAGTCTTAAAGATTAGCATTTTTTTAACACCCTGAATATTTTAGACCTGGTCATTCAAAAAGGTTTTTTTATTAAATCCAGATTATTTATATACAGCTTGGTGTAACCAAGGGATCAAAAATAAAAACAAAATAAAACACAAGTTTTTATATTTTATCCTTTAAATAAATAATAAATGAAACTACTTAGAATTGTCAAAAAAAAACTTTTTTATCTTACTATTTTGGCGTAGAAAATAAGAGGTTCTTCTGTGCGCCATTAATTAGCGGACACTCTGTATTAATATCGCAACATCCCTAATGGTTGACCTATGTTTATACAGCACAGAACCCTCAATTTTAAACAAGTAAGTAAGGCAGTAATAATTTTGGGTTTTCAGCAATATTTTTAAAATGCCCTGTACACAAAAATACTTATAAGCTTTTAATGAAGATGAAAGTTTTGACTTAATTAAAGACCTGAAGATCAAAATTTGAATAAAAATGTATTATTGTATTTTTAGATAAACAATTTTTGTAGATTAAAAAGATATTTACCTAAATATCCCATTGTAATAAAGCAAGTATTTTCTAGTCTATGTTAAAAAGTATTTTTATTATTATTATTTTTTTTGGCATTTGGGCTCATAAACATGACAATACTAATGGACAAGTTAAGAAAAACATTTGTTTTTAACCCAAAACGAAAAGATTATGTAGACATTTTTAAAATCGGCAACAAAATACTTTTTAGTCAGCTTTTAAAAATTTTCACAACCTACCCTTTAGTAAATATGGCAGAAAAGTAATAAAATGCATGACACAAAAGAATATTTTCTCAAAATTATCGCCGGAAATATATCGTACAGTTTAGATAAAAGAAAACATTTTTCATATAAAATTGCTCTATATACGTTATACTAAATTTTTATGCAAAATATTTTTTTACAACTCAACGGCTGCACACTGTAGAAACATTAATCATAATTTCACCGCAAATAATTGTTATTTAACTATTCATTTAAAGAAACAAAGTTCCATTTTATTAAATACTAATAATATCTAAGTGGCATTATTAAAAGAACCCACACAAAAATTTAAGGTTTCACTTTAAATATTGTGTTTTTATTTTAAACTACAAAAATTAAATTATTTTAATGTACAACCTATAAGTACCACATATAAAGATTTACGCTTTTTAATATATGTCGTGAGATAATTTTTTAAAATCAAAAATGCTTAAATTTGACACCAAAGAGTATATTACTATTATTTTTTTAATTTTTCAAAAGTCTGCCACGCAATTACACCCGGCCTAATCGTCTGCCAATATTACTTTTGGTGGCATTAAATATAGATACTCTTTAATGTATCCAAATGGCCGCTTTGGTAAAATACTAACGAACTTGGTCAAATGTAGGTCTTACTTCAGTGACGTCATAATACCCTCGCTTTGCTTAGTAAAGCCCCTTTTCATCTAAGGTATGTAAACCGGGTGTCAACGAATCTGTTAGACAAACGATTACTTTTAAAGTATTCCACATATTAAAATAAAACTTGGTATAAGTAAATAGTATGGAAAAAGAAGAATTTTGCATATTTCTTACTTTTTGGTTACTTCTAGTTTTAACCGGAAATTGACTCCAACTTTTAATTTTTAAATGGTACAGCCTCTGTATTTTAACATTTTTGGATTGCTAAGACAATTCAAAATAGGATTTTTACGTTTTTAAAAGTTTTTACGCATACTTAATTTTTTAAAAGCCATTTGTAGAATTGTATTTAAGTGGCTATGATCCTTTACACATATATGACATTATGTTTAATCCGATCACAAATAAATTGGTATTGTTAGACCCTTCAAAAATCCTTTTGTTGAAAATTGGTATTCTAAAAGGGTTGTCATTTAAAAAATAATAGTTAGACACGAACATGTCAACTTTTCATATTGTTTTATTCCTATTTTTCATACTAATTACTAAAACTTTACGATTGTATTTTTCTAACACCACCTAGGGTGGCTCGGTTAATTTGCATCTCATGGCAACCTAAATGCAACATGAAAAATGACCTAAAAAATAGGTAGGTTTTAAAACTTTTTAAAATGTCACATTCTGACTTAAAACTCAAAAATTCAAAAATGATAAAATATATATTTAAAAATTCAAAATTAAACAGGACATTAGCGGTTAAATCGGAAATTACTGGAAAATAAAAAATATGCAGAAAATTTTATCTTTCTATACTATTTACCGATAGCACATCTCATTTTAATATGTCCAAAACTCTAGGAGTTATGGCACCTGGCAGGAGAAGTCAGTAAGCAAAATATGAGCTTTGGTATAAAAAGAAAAAAATGGTATATAATGTATACCTTTTCATCGGTGGGGAAAGTGACTATAGACTTTAAAAAATGTCAAAAAATATTAATTATATTTCAGCTTGTGAAAATCGTTCTGGTTGTATCGGATCATATATTTTTCGTTATCCCTGAATTTTTTCTTCACCATAAAAAAATAGCCACGCTTGAAAATGTTAATCTGACGTTTTTCTTTGTAGCCCTCTGTTTCCTTTACGTCATTCTTAAATTGTCAGATTAGTGGAATATACATTGTTTGGCATGTAATTTTCTTACCCTATCTTAACCTGATGTGCTCGACAATTTCTGAGGGATATATTTTTGTTTTCTATGATCGGCCCTGTATACGGGGCCCATATTTGGTAAAGTTACTTAACCGGGTACAAGGTATCCTTCGGTATAATAATCTGCCCCGCTATAGTAAATCCCAAAATCCCCTCTTGGGCTCCCCTACCACAACTGCCTCATCATTAACGAATGATATACTGTATTCTTCCATAAACTTTTCGGTTGTACTAAACCACCTATTTATTTATTTATTTATTTAATATTTATTAATCCCAACTAACTTATAAAAGTTCATTATAGGGATTGTCTAATCTAAATACATAAACATTAACATAAATATTATAAAAATTGACGTTTCCGTTACCGATCGCCGTTTGACGTTTTGGTTTCTTATATCTGATATGGATTTTATTGTTTTTTTTAATAGATAGATTGGTCCAAGGGGAAGGATTTTATGTACATGCTTAATATAATATAGAACCACTGAAAATTTTAAGATTTGTTATGTGAAGTAAATAAACACATTTTTTGCGCTTACATTGCAAACGCTGACTGGTATAGGGAAAGAAAAAATTGTTTTGGTTATTTCTAGTTAAGCCTCAATCTGGTAAGACAAACTTTAACGCGTGCGAAGCTGCGGGCAAAAGCTATCAATCTATATACTTATATTATAAAGAGGTTAAGTTTGTAAGCTTTGGTGGTCCGGTGGTAGCCGCCTTGCCTCTCACTCAATACATCTAAAATTCATTAAAATTTTTCTCATATAAAGAATATTTGGTTGGACGTTAAACGTTGAAGGCACCACGGGTACTAAGAATAATAACGCTTTTGGTGAAAGTATATCCTTCGGGCCAAAGCGTTAATATCTATATAATACTTCTCTTGCCCATCGTCGAGCTGTGGGAGATTTATCGCTCTTCTATAGATACTTTTAAGGCTTCTGCTCCGACGAATTATCCAGCATAGTCCCTCCTCTTGCAGTTCCCAACAGAGAAACTCGTGGTGCCGCGCGTATGCATCCCTATACGGTTCAATTGAACAGGCCCCGGGACTTCCCATTTCGTTCGTTCTTTTATCCCCAGAGTTTCTAGACTGTGGAACCTACTGCCAGCGGAGGTCTTTCCTTTCCATCCAAATCTTCAAGTTTTTAAGTCCCGTGTTAACAAACTTCCTCTTACCTTGCTTAAGACACCCACGGTGCGTTCGTATTTAGGCTTTCAGCCTTCGTGGATTGTCGAAAAGTTAAAAAAATACCCTTGATACCTTATTAACTACTATTTTTCACTTTAAAACCCTGTAATTTCTCTGTATATATGTTACGCACAAATATCGAAAACGCTCCATGAGCGGAAATAACGCACACAACGCGTTATGGATGAAGGTAAATGACCAAAACCGAAATTAAATAAGTTTCCTTTTTATGGTCTTGAACTTATGACCGCAACGCGTCGTGGTCATTTTAGAAACGACCAAAACTTGAAATGGATGGTTTAAATCAACCGAACACCGGATTCTTCCTGTCTTGCCAAGAAGTGTTTTGGCTGTGGTTTTAAGTGACACATGAGTCTGGTATGTATCAACTAGGCACTAAAGAAGGTATACTGGAGCGAATGTATGGTCAAAATTAGTTTACTTTTGCTGATTCCAACTTAATTGTTCAATCGGATGTCCCAAGCAATTCATTAACTTTTAAGTTTCAGCTTTATCTTCAGGCTCCAAACAAGGATTTGTGTTATGTCATTGTAAGCGTTATTGTAACACTAGTAAATGCCATTGCCGTTCTAAGCAAGTACTATGCAACTCCAAGTGCCACAACCGTAGCTCTTGTAAGAACAAATAATTTGTTACAATGTGGTTCAATCTACAATTAAGTCGTTTATCTATTTTAGAGAGAAATTACTTATTTTAGTTGTTTAAAACTATTATTTTTTGCTAGTTGTTTACTTGTTTAAAATAACTGAAGTACCTTTTATTTTCTGTTTAGGAATATTTCCAACTTTTGAACTATATTCTGTCTTAAATATATGACGGTTTCACAATATTTTAAGGTGTTTAAGTATGTGGTCTCTTTTAATACATAATTCATCGTTTTATGGTGCTTCTTCAAACGAACAGAACGCGTTGTGGTTGCTTCTAAAATGAACACAACGCGATGCGGGCATGAATTCACGATCATAAAATGAAAAACAATTTAATTTCGGTTTTTGGTCATTTACCTTCCTCCATAACGCGTAGTGTGCGTTATTTTCGCTTAATGAACGTTTTTGATATTTGCGTAACATATATATATATATATACATATATATATATATATATATATATATATATATATATATATATATATATATATATATATATATATATATATATATATATATATATATATATATATATATATATATATATATATGTATATATATATAAATATAATTTTTTTAATTTTAAATTTTTACAGAATTAGTTTCTGGCATAAAAATAAATATTTAATATTATATTTGCACATTTAAATGATTGGGGAGATATATTTAACTTTATTACCGTAAGTATCTTTTAAAACTAATAATAATATAATAAAATTAATACCTACCTGTAAAAAATAAACAGACGACTCCACTCCGTAAAAATACATTTAAATTAAAACAAGCAAATAACATTTCAAATCTTGGTAAAACAAAATATATGTGAGTAAAGAACATAACTCTGCCTTTTTGTTTAAATAAATTATATCTACGTGGCTGCGCCATATCTGTGTTCTTGTCATTTACTCACACCCATAATTTATCTGGTAAAAAGTATGTCTGTACCAATTTGCATTATTATTTTTCTTACGCTTGGGACTGTTATCTTACTGCATGCTTTAAGGCTTTAATTATTATATTAAATAGATGTATGAAACAAAATATTATTTGCTTATTTTTAATAATAAAGATATTTATAATAAATATTTTAAGAGAATTCAACTTTTTATATATTATGTAGAGCTATTCTGCTCTTGCAATAATAGAATAAAAATTTAGGTTTGTTTTTTTATCAAATACCTATTTTTATTAGAGTTATACATATTTAAAGTTTCAAAAATTATTGTTTTAATAAATTACTACAAAAAAGGTTGCAACCCCTAAATATAGGTACGGCTTCCAGTAAAATTATTTTATAATAATCGAATAATAAAAAGTTTTTAGCAAGACTGCCAGACGTAAATTGATCCCTTGGAACCTTCAAAATAACGTATCATGCAACCCCCTCGCACTATAACTTAAGGTTTTGGTGGTGATATACCCCCTGCTAAGGGGCTGTAGTTCAGGGGTGAAAGTGGCAAAATAATGTTTTTCCCTGAAATTTACGTATCCAAGCGTCTTTTCCTTAATGACCTAAAGTGCCCACAATTAGCTTCGTTTCGTTTTAAAATGGACCCCCTGTATAAAAAAATTATAATGTAAATTGCGTTAAATCTTTGTTTTTTGCCAAGAAATTTATTGTATTTTGTAAACTCCTTTAGAGACAAGCTAAATAAATTTTAACTGGTTGGTTAAAATTTTATTCGGTCACTATTTATTTATTGTAAAGGTTTACAGACTTTTTTTGGAGTCTAAGTAATATTATGGATCAGTTTACTCGGACCTACATAATTTAGTTTGTTAATGTTTTTGCATGTTTTTAGTGCAAATTAAACATAATATAAAATAAACGTCTATTAAAATTTCCACGAGATTTACCTGTTTACATTCTTTTTTGTTAGCTGTGCGTTGATATTTACCATTTAAACCAATTCTACTATTTACAAAACAAAATAAACATAAAACTTAGCACACACAAATGCTGAACAAAGTGATTTTTAATTAAAATTATAAAACCTTTTAAATTTGTGGTGTCTTTTTCATAACCGTTAAAATTATGCTATAAAGCACTTCATTGAGATAGAGTAAATAAAGCGTAAGAAAGTATTTTTTTTACACTTTAAATATGTTTTTTTTACTGATTATTAAAATTAATTTATTTTAAATTTATGTAAAAATATTGAAAATTAACAATAATAACACCGATTAACACGATTTTTAGGTCAGAGTTCTACATAATAAATTTAAGTTTTTTCTACGCTAAAACAAAAAAATAAGTTTTTGGCAAAAATCACTGTTTTTATATATGTATGGCCAAAAGTTTACATAAATATGTGACTTAAACCTCTTAACTTTTAAGTTACAGGGTGTTAAAACTTTAAAACAAAAATTGTTTTCTTTTCATTACTTTAAAACTGTTTTAGAGATTTTAATTAAATTTCACATGCACCTACAAAGCACTAATAGGCGTTTAGGGTAAGGTTAAAGGTTTTTACCAGTGGTGTCCAAATGGGATGTAGTCTGGAGATTTTTAAAAAGTATATAAAACTGCATTGATTTTTATTTATATAAAAGTCATTTTTAAAATATTTATTTTCCAAAAACTGTGATCTTTTGTTTTTTTTTCAAAAAACTATTTTCGCGTAAAAAAACCTTTTTCAGTCATTTGTGGTTTAGAGAAATTATTTTATTCTAGTATGCTAATGTCCTATTTGAAGATTTTAATGCGAAGATGGTGTATGGAAAAAAATTCGCGAAGTGTTTTTTAGTGTTTAAAATCAGAATTTAAGCATGAGAACAAAAATCCAAAAAACATTTTTTGTTGACCGGTGCAACAAATAAATAAATTTAAAACTGTTAAAATTATATGGTTCAATAAAAAATATAATTAAAAAAAAATAAACAGTTATATTCAGTGTCGTTATATGTACTTGTCACATAGATAATTCCTTAGGTAGTTTATAAGAATATGTCCAAGAATTTTTAGTATCGACCAAGTTGAATGAAGCGAATGTAACCTAGTTTCTTTACTTACTTAAGATTGACACATTTAACGATAACAAACACTTTTGGTGACATCCAGAGTTGCAAACTATTTAAGATCTATTGTACTCGAATTAGTCGTCGTCTGCCGTTGACAGCTTGCATTCCATTAGAAACCTTTACCCATTACACGAGCATTAAGTCAAACCAAACTCAACTATCCAATTAATTTTGAGTAATGATTGTTTTAAAACTGGGCGGCAGTTGAACCCTAATATATATAATATTTGACCATTTACAGGAAACCCATTGAATAAACCTATAAAATTATACAAAACAGTTTAAATCGTTTAGAAATTGTTTTTTGAAAAAGAAAACTCAAAAAGCAAAGTTAAATGATAAAGAATATATAAGCTATTTTAGGTTATTTCAGCTTTGACTCTCAATAAATTTATTAAAAACTAACGCAATTAACTTAATCACTGAGTTTACACATGTGGCATTACTCAAAAAATTGACACAAAATGCGGTTGTAGTGCGATTTACGTTACAAGGCCAAAAAGTAAGTTATCACGGTAACGATTCAAGAAGATATGCTTGATCATATTCTTCCAAACAGAGTGAACACACACGGATCTCGGTCTGATGAGTCGCTGCGAGTTACGACACAGCCGAGAGCTTGCAGAAGTCAGTCATCGAGTTTCCACCCCTCATGCATCCCTTGCGGGTCCAGGGCTTGGGAGCCCAAATGCTCGTTTAGTGGCTTGGTGTATGTTATGATTGCACGTTTCCATGAGCTTTAAGTAGCTCATAACTTTGGGTACCCATACACTTTACCGCTGAGCGAGCCCCGATCGGTCTAGGCGTCCCATTTTCGCGTGTTTGGATCTCATTCCTTATTTAACTCTTTTTGGTTCACAGAGCAATTAAGCTTAAATGTGGACTTAGAGAGAAGAGTAACAGGCATCCCGTGCACGTTCGGTTGGTCCTTCAGCCAGTTGAGTTATCCTTGGTTCTTGGCCCGTGGCCCGTCAAGGTTCGTTGGATTAAAAACTCCCAATAACAAGATCATCGTGACTTCGGAAGTTAGTCGTGTCAAAGGTTTGGGTAGACCATGAGCGATGGCGTTGTGCCGCGGCTTAGGTCTGCCCCTCCCTTTCCGATCAGTCTCAGCGGGGAGGAAATACGATCGATCAGTTGACAGTGGACTGCTCAGTACAGTAGGGAGCTGTCATAGCCATTAACATACCATTCTCCCCTTGGAAGGTGAGGGGTGTTGAGTAAATATACGATTTGGTGCTTAACGTGCACACTCATGACGCTTAAGTCCGTAGGCTTGGTTGGCTTGTTCCACTACTGACGGAGGGGACCCAAAGGATTGTCTCAGGTCTTTCGCATTCATTAACATTGCGCCTTTAGCTGTGTCGTCACTCACAGCGACTCATCAGACCAACTTCCGTGTGAGTTCACTTTGCTCGGAGGAACATGTTTCAATAAAGTTACCACATTTTCAATAATAAAAATCGGGACAATTGGGAAAATATTAGTAATTATTAAAAAACTTTTCACAACTCTGATTTTGACCAAATCTGGTATACGGGGTTTTTTTCCTTCTTTGTAAACTGTCGTCAAATAAGCAGTTTCCATGTAATCATCATAAATGATTATTTTACAGTATCGTTTAAAAAGAAATAACTGTTTTTGTTTCTTTTGGTCCATTCTACTATCCTTAATGTTTACTATTTAAACTACGGAATTAACAAAACGATTTCTATGCATTAATAGAAATTTTAACCAAAACATATAGGAATAAAATAAATTTACACTACTATTGTCCATAAGGGATTAACCGTAAATATGTTTTATAAAAAATAATAGTAAGCCACTGCTTTTAAATAAAAAAATGTTTTTTGTATTCCACTTTAATTTTAGGCTTTTTTTTTAATGATTTTTTCCACAAATTAATACAAATCCTTTTTTGGCATGGTCACATAGGTATTGGAGCCTAATAAACTCATCAATAAATAATAATAATTTATATTGATCTACTTTATTATTTTAACTATTTTAAATATTTTAATAATGTTTTTCAAATGTCTACAAAGTTTAACATTTATAAAATAAATTTATTTATTATAACTTTCTTTATTTTTCAATAAAAAATTACCTTTCAAAGTTTGCGGGTAAGGTATACTCATGTCAAAAACTACACTTTTTATTGATATCTATAATTTTCATTTATTTTCAGCTTCCAAAATTTTATTCAAACACTGTTCAAATATTCCAATAAAAAATATCAAGCAACGTAACATATTATTGTCGCTATTCAAAATTCACTATACCTACTTTCAAATATCCGAGAATTTTAAATTTTATTAGAAACTCGAACGTATCGAAAATAGTGTCGTTTTTGATATTTTATCTTTTGACAATTTTATCCTTTGTAAGAGACAAAAATATGGTCCACATTTATAAGAAATTCAAAATACAGCAACATAAATCTTTCATCTACATAGAAAGTTTGCATAAAGATTTATTCTGAGTGACTTGGCGTAAAAAAAGAAATGTTTGTATTACAAAAACTTGAACTGTTATTTTAAATATAAAAATATGTTTCTTTTATACATTACTTTTCACTATCATAAAATGGAAATTAAAATTGACAAAAAATTTTAGAAAAAAATCTACAGGCAGTAAAATTCATAAGGTACGTTTACATCTGACATTTATTGAATGTCACACTGTTTACATTAGCCAGAATTTTTGTCTGACATAAATATCACGCAATAAATGTCAAATGTAAACGTACCATTAGCTTAGATACTCCAGACATAAAAATACCTAATAACTAAATTGTAGGGAGATGCAGGAGAAGATCACTATACTGCTTTTCTGAAAGCTATTACAAAATAAGTAAAAGGATTCTGGCTGTTTGTATATAAACTTTGTATTTTGTGAAAAATTTATATATTGTGACAAATTTATCATCCACTTAACAGCATAGGACGCGTAATCTTCAGTGTTACTTGTTAAGCAAAAAGGTACATTTACAAGTAATATAAGGGGTTATTAAATTTTTACATTATTTTAAAATCATAAAATTTTTAAGTAATGAGTCAAAAAATTTAAGTTTTTCTGCAAAAACACCATTGTATTTAAAAGAAAAGCCTAAATTTTTAAATCACAAGACAAAAATTTTATTGGAAACTTTTATCGTACAATTTCTACCTTTACACTTTCCAGGCACGATTTCTGCTTACGGTAAATGATGCATCACTAAAGATATCTCTTCGGTAAATGTGGGTTGTTTTCATCAATCTTTCGAGATTTCGCCAAAATATATGCCCAGATTTATAATTTAAATAGGTCTTTTTATTATGCTAGTAAAAGAGTAGTTAACATTATTTTTTTATTTTTAAGAAAAACCCCCTTTGGTCGAAAACTGTTTATTAATTGCTCTGCAGATCGACCCCAAAATACTAAACCATTACATACCGTAAACATTTTTTTTAATTTGGTCACCTTTAATAAAAGAAATAGTGATATAAAATTATAAAATATATCTTTTAAATTGGCTTACTTAGTTACCAATAAAAGAAATGTCACTATTTTGCAAGCATACTTCTGGACCACCGAAGAATGGTCCTTGGGCCAGTATAAAATCTCAATGTTTATAGTCCCTGTGCTAGTAATGCAATGTACTTTATGATAAAAACACCATTTAAACCTTTTTAGGGGTGTTCCTTTTGACGAGTCTACCACGAATAAAACTGCAAAAAAAACAAAATTGCTGCCATAAGAAATACAAATTTTGAGTATGGTGTTTCAAAACCGAAACGTTAAAATTAAAATATAAACACAGAAATGCATTAGTCTTTAGGAGTAGTTTTTAAAATATGTTTACTAATTCCTTAAATTATTTAAAATAAAATATCTTCAGCACTTTCTTAAAAATGCACATTTTTAGTTTATTCAAAATAACTCAAAAACCAAACAGGGCACAACCATCATCAAAAACGGTATTAAATTAGCGGTTGAATGGTTCACATTTTTTCCCATTAAACCCTATTTTTATCTCTTGTAGTTTCCAATATCCCAATACATTCCCTAATAATTTCTGACACACTGTTCAATCTGTATATTCTATACGTACAACAAACTTTTTTTATAAAACAAAGTTCCATGGCTTTATTTTGGCTTGCTTTTAAGCTTCTTTTGTATTTTTCTTATTTATTGTTTATAAGAAACACTTCCCTTTTGTTTTCTTACTCTACTTGAAAACTTTAAATGTATTTTTAATGCTTTTATTTTAATTTTCCCAAAGAAGCAAGAGGTAAATAAGAAAATAAAAAATAAACTTTGAAAGTTATTTTATTAGTAAGATAAACATGTTACTCCTAACTTTCTTCTAACTTAACTAGGCGAGAATCCTAATGTCAGAGCAAGTGATGAAAAGTAATTGCCTTGTCTTGAACGGTTTTACTTTAATAAATGGCGTATAAAAGGCTTTACTTACTTTGAAAGCTCACGAAAGTGTTTATGTAAACAGTAAGTTTATTTTAAATTCATTTTGTTTTAAAAAATGTGGTATTTAGGTAATTTTATAATTCGCCAGTTTTTTATTATTTAAGACGACTCACAAAGAATTATATGGATCCTAGGTACCTACCATGGACCAAATTTTTAGATACATTTTATACAGAATCAACATTAAACAGTATTTTTAAATTTTCAAAATGTAAAGTACTGAATGTATTAATTTTTAACAGAAAGAAATTATACACGTTCAGCAAAATCAAAAGGTTTACAGACAATGCCTTGAAAGAGTAGAGCACAAACAAAAAATACCGGCATGTAAAAGAAGATGCATCGTACTCGCTTTATTGTTGCTTTACTTGCCTATGAACCTTTTAAATTAGCTGAACATGTATGTATCGATGCATAAAAACGATAAAGGAAGACGAAATGAATGTGGTATATTTTGTGCAATATTTTAGTAAATGGTAAAAGCTTAGTAGAGCCCTTTCGGTAAAACAATCATCAATGATACTTGTCATCAACCAGAAGTCATAGCCCTGGAGTGCATAATTCTCTCAACAAAAGTTTAAAAAACAGTATTTTACATTACAAACATACAAGTCACATAATAAAATTTTTGTTTAAAACATATTCTTTAAAAGGGGTAATAAAACAATGCAGAGAACACAGCACTTTCAACGTTTTTGTTAATTACGAACATGTGGTTGCAGTAAAACTTTTTTAATATTAGCACCCCCAACAAAAATTTTAATATGTGACTTGTTTGTTTGTAATGTAAATTCCTGTTTTTTGAACTTTTGTTGACCGATTTCTGCACTCCAGGGCTGTGACTCTTTGTTTTTGACAAGTAGCACTAATGATGGTTTTATCGAAAGCGCTCTTTTAGATTTTCAAACAAGTATTTAAATATTGCACGAACTACACAACTTGCATTTCTTCTTTCTATAATTTCACGTGCACACAGCCACACCTCTTCCATTTATAAATAATATTTTACAAAACTAAATTTGTTTTTTTTTGAACTATCTAAAACTCATTATTAAGCAGTTTAACTGTTTACAAACTTAACCTTTATCTTGTGATTTAAATATTTATTGTAAAATATACCAAATCAGTTAAGTAACATATAACATAGGCAATGTCAGGAACAGAGAGTTTAAAGTGAATACCAGCATGTAAGCATTTCGTATTGGATGATTCATTATACATTATTTCTTGTTACTAGCCGATATACCTTTAGCTATTGCTTATAAAAATGTATTTTTTTTTAAACAGTTATTTAATGGTTTTATACTATAACCGTTAAAAACAAATAAAACAACTTAATATACTAATAGTTCGTTTTTTTATTTCTTGTTTAAGGTTTCTTAAATAAACTTATTGGTCGGATTTTTGACAGATTTAACTTACATTTTGGTTTTGGGCAAAACATATTTGTTGAAAAAATAAAAACGACAACTTATGCTGTAAATATGTTGTAACCTATTTAAATATTAAAATCCAGAAAATACACGTTGCATTTTAAGAATATGTACAGGGTATTCCATTTAGAAGAAAAAATGGCATATTATAGATGATAGATAGATGTACTTTAGTTCGGGAAATAAAAAAAATACATAAAAAACAAAAGAATTACGCAATCAATGTTGCATTTTTTAAATCAAACACCATATTTTTAATTATATTTTTGAATTTTTGCTCAATTCTAAGTATTTTTTTATTAAAGGTACTATATGTCTATTTTTGGGTTATCAACGCTTAAGGCCGCTTTCAGACGGGCGACTTTTTGCAGTCGAAATTGACCGCAAGAAGTCGATCGTTTGTGGTTAATTGTCGCTACTTGCAGTAGTCATTTAACAACCATGGAAAAAGCGATTCCTTTTCATACGGGCGTTTTTCGACTGCAACCGAACTTCTGCCGCTAATTGTCGTCGATCCCGTTGACTGGCTACACGTTAGTTACAACTACAGTTGTAGTCGAAATTGGCGACAAGACGCCGATATTTTTGTAGTCAACTTCGACTGCAAAAAGTCGCCCGTCTGAAAGCGGTCTAATGAGTCATATTTTTGGCTAATATTATTAAATTAAATATAATAATACACAATAAAGGTAATACAGGTGATTACCTTATACTTTAAAGTCATTAAATTTTTTACCTATTGGTGGATTTTAATAATAGTTTTTAAAAATGAATTATTCGTTATATAAAAACTGCAGATAGTTACGCTATATTAAAAGCGTTAAGAAAATGCTAGTGAAACAAAAAGAAGATACATAGATAATTTTTAAAGAAATAAAAAAATGACTTTAAAGTATCCGGTAAAAACCTGCATTACCTGTATTTCATACTAAGATATTTTAAGCGTCAATAACTCAAAAACAGTAAAAGGTAAACATGTAGTACCCTTAATAAAAACACTTAGAATTGACCATAGAATTCAAAAGTGTAATAATAAATATGATGATTTATTTAAAAATACAACATTTGTGGCATAAGTCTTTTGTTTTTTATGCAATTGTTTTTAATACAATTTTGAAATTCTCCGAGCTAAAATACATCGATTGGCTATCTTGAATTTTTTAAAAATAGGGGAAAGTCAAAAAATATTTCACTTTTCCTCTTAAATGGAATACCCTGTACCTAAACAGACGTATTCTACATTTCTCAGATAAAAGTATGTAAGCTTAAAAATTATTATTTTAAAACAATCAAATGTAACGTTAAAACGTATACTTTATCAGACATGCCATTATAAGCTACTAAATTTACTAATTTTAAAAACCAAAACACATATCTGTTTTAGTAGTTTTAAAACTCAAGGTTTTCTAGATAGTAAAAATTATACTTTTTTGTATGAGAAAAACAAAGTTTCCTTAAACTTTAATCTCACTTAACCAAGATTAAATCACAACGTCGGCACAAATGATAGCTCGAATTTATCTTGTCTAAAATAAATGGTTCTTTATTTAGAACATAGATTCATAGATTAACCCTAAAACCTAGTTAAAGGATATAAGAGGATATCTAGAGAAACACAATAAAAATCATTGTTTTTAAAACTAAAGCAAATTATGATGCAAAATTAATGATTTTATCCAACACTAACATATAATATCTACATAATTGATCAGATTTTGAGAATATAAAGTGTACTATAAGTCACTAGTGAGCTAAAGTACCCTTTAGCTCACTAGTGAATTATAGACTTATTATTACAAACCCGTAGTTACCAACAAAATGCATTACAACCAAACAAGCTTGCTTTCCAAAAATACAAAATTTTGTTGCTGGTGTTGACAATGACAAGTAACAAATAATGGATGACGTTTTCAAATTATTTTCGATATTAAAAACGATTTATACGAAAGTGTTGGATAAAATTTTGTATTAGACACGTGAGTTATTACATATAAGTCACTTAAAAAATTACCTTTTCTCGCCCTTCGGGCTCGAGAGTTAAACTTTTCTTGCGTGACTTATATGTAATATAACTCACTTATCTAATAAATAACTATTCTTTGTTGTTTATTACTTTATTAAATAATGGTAATCTTTTGAGACATATTCAGTTTCACCTTTTTTAGTTTAATCACTTGCAAGTAGGGGTATAATCATGAGCCTTTTTTCCAATTCTGAGATTTTGGGACTGGATACAACCAATCCTGGGATCTCGGGATTGTCCCAGGATTTAAGAGTAGAGTACAAAAAATGCGAAAATAATAAAAAAATTACTTTTATTTCTTAAACTTTCTTTAGGAATAGAAAAAATCTGAACAAGAAAAAAACCGAGTCTCTTGGCAGGGAAATAATTTCGATTCCGTGTGGAATGCGGGTAAGCGATGTAATTCCAGTATTCTTGAGCCCGGGATTCTGCCCCTTTACAGTCACGTAATCTTCGAAAATAAATTTTTTAGGTCCCGGATTTCCGGAATAAATAATTACATTTTATTTTTTCAAAACCATTTTGCATGAAACGAAGCGCACACACGCAAAGTCCAGTCATTTTTATTTTCCAGCTAGTTTAAGTCAGGTTTACGCGGTCTTACTTGGAAGCAGTGCTGATAGAATATAGGTAAATCGTACTTTTCCTAGCATCGCGCCAGCATTTCACACGTTGCATTTGCATTGTTTTGTTCAGATCTTTTTCTATTCCTAAAAAAAGTTAAAAAAATAACAGTTAGTTTTTGAATATTTTCGCAATTTTATACTTTTCCCTGATATCCCGTCTGTATCTTTGTTGTCTGTGCCAAGTCCCGGAAGCCCAAAATTGAAAAAAGCCTCGGGATTATATCCCCTAGATTCAGACGTGATGCTAGGGAAGAAGTACGATTTACCTACATTCTGGCAGCACTGCTTTCAAGTAAGACCCCGTAAACCTGACGAAAATCAGCTAAGATATAAAAATGATTTGACTTTTTATTTTTATTGGCATTGACAACTTAATCAATTGACAGGTAAACTAGGTGCGTTTTGTTTTATGCAACAATATTAAAAAAAAAATTATTGATCCCGAAAATTCCTTCCTTTGAGGAATTTAATTTAGGGATTTTGGAAACTGTAAAAGAGGCAAAATCCTAAAATTATATCCTCTACTTGCAAGTTATTATGATCATTATTTGATAACCTGATATATGCCATTTAAAATTTTAATAAACAGTTAGAGTAAAGCTAGCCACATAAGATTCAAAAGAATGGTATTAGTTTTACTCCCACCAGTTGTAGGAGCTTTTCTTTTCCCCATACATCCAAATAAAAGAGTTTTTGTGGACTGTATTATGGTTTAATTAACTGATTTAGACTTTACACTATTTACAATATTTACAAGTGTTTTAGAATTACTAAAAACATCCTGCTACGTTTATTAGCACAGTTCAGTGTCGATGTTCCTTGACACTTTTTTACATCACTTTACTTATTACCTATTACGAATTAAGGTATTTGTCACTGAATTAGAATTTTCAGATCACTGAGAAAAAGTATTCATAAGAGAAATACTAAGTTAGAATTATTTTGAATAAGAGAGATAACTAACTTGAATGTAGAATTTGTGAGTATTTGAATAAGGAAAGTTTTATTTTCCTGAGAGAGAATTGCAATTATTTGCGAGAGAATAAGAATGTTTGAAAGCGCCTTTGCGCGAGAGATGAGTCGTCCGAAAATTGACGAGAGTGACTTTTCGCGAGAGATGCGTAGTCGATGAAACTTGCAGTGCGACTGTCTTACTCTTTTGGGGGAACCGAATGAGTCCGCCCTCTATGCGCTAGACCGAAAGCATGTGATATGCCCGCCAATAGAGACTGCGCTCTCCATCGGGCTGTGAGACACCTTCTTACGCGCCATTGGCGCGGCGCATCAGCCATATTTAAGTAGGAGTGATCATTTTACTTGGAGATCGGAAAAATACAAAGAGAATTCTGAGAACTTTGATGTTTTTACAAACAGCGTTTTACAAAGAAAACCGATAAAGATTAAATCTAAAAATAGAACAGAATTGTGTTCGGAGAAAATAAATTATTTGGTTAATTTCTTTGAAAGAAATTATGCTCGTTCCCGAACATACTCCCCCGTTGAAGTTGCCAAGCTTCAAGTGAAACAAAAGTAATGATTTTTTTTTTGAACGTAAAATTTGAGAAAAAATTATCAACCGAAAACAGGTATAATAGAGACTTATACATCTATTAGAAAACTATTATTTGAATTTGGTAAAGGGCAAACCCTTGTAATATTACGTACGAAAATTCCATGTTTTGTTTTTAATTTAATAGCTCTAACTCGTTTGTCAGTGCTTGGATAGATTTCAATAACTCTTGCCAAAGGCCATTCTAATGGTCGAGTGTTTTCTTCTTTAAGCAATACTACGTCATTTACTTTAAGATTTTCATATGGTTTTATCCATTTAGGTCTATTTTGAAGTAAATTGAGATAATCTTTAGACCATCTTTTCCAGAAGTTCTGGTGAATTTGAGAAACTTTTTGCCACCGCGTTAGACGATTTTCGGAAAGATCACTTACGTCCTTTTCTGGAAAAGTTGTTAGACTGTCACCAATGAGAAAATGACCCGGTGTTAAACATGTTAGGTCAGAAGAGTCACTAGAGATTGGTTGAAGAGGCCGTGAGTTTAAAATGGCTTCAATTTGTGCCAGTACTGTAGTCATTTCTTCAAAAGTCAAATTAGAATTACCAATTACCCTATACAAGTGGTACTTTGTACTTTTTATAGCTGCTTCCCAGATCCCTCCCCAATGTGGACTTAAAGGGGGAATAAACTGCCATTTTATCTCTTTAGAATTTAAAAAATTTTCAACTGAATTAAAATTTTCTTGAACTTGAAAAAATTCAAATAATTTTTTTAAATGGTTATTAGAACCAGAAAAATTGGTAGCATTATCGCTGTAAATGATCGAAGGACTTCCTCGACGAGCTATGAATCTTTTAAGAGTTAAAAGAAAAGCATCTGTTGATAAATTTGAAACCAGTTCGATATGGATGGCCTTTGTTGCCATACAGACAAATACAGCAATATAACATTTCACTAGTTTGGCATTACGTAAGTTAGATGATTTAATGAGATATGGACCACCATAATCTACACCCACTTTAGAGAAAGGGCGAGATGGTTTGGTTCTTTCTTTAGGCAAATCTGCCATAAGTTGCTGACAAGCAGTAGTCTTAAATCGATAACAAGTTAGACAATTTCTTATGATACGTTTTATTTCATTTAGTCCCCCGAGGGGCCAATATCTTAGTCGAAAGTTTGACAGAACACATTGAGCACCAGCATGCTCAAGCCGAATATGCTCATTTTTTAACATAAGACATACAATGTTACTTTTTGAAGGCAACAAAATTGGGTGCTTTTGATCATAGGAAAGATCTGAATTTGAAAGTCTTCCTCCTACTCTTAGAATTTCACTTTCATCAAGAAATGGATTAAGGTGAAGAATAGTTTTGTTAGATACTACTTTTTTATCCTTAATTTCAGAAATTTCCTTGGAGAAATATTGATTTTGTAACTGTTTTATAATAAGTGTTGTAGCACTTTTTAGTTCAACAATCGAAAGAATTCCAGTAGACTTTTTCAAATTAGGAGAAATATTATTTTTAAATCTTAGGCAGAAGGCTACTACTCTTTGGAGTTTAGTAAAAGAAGAGTATTTTGCAAATAATAAGTCCCAGAAATTTGGAGAAATCGAATGCAAAACGGTTTTTGTTTTTCTCTCTTCGGGAATATTGTCAATGACAACATTTGAGTCAATTTCTTTTAAGGACCAGTCAGAGTTTTTAAGAAAAGTAGGCCCATGCCACCAAAGTTCACAATTTATAATCTCATTTGGATTTAGACCTCGAGATATGCAGTCAGCAGGATTTTGTTCAGATTTTATAAAATGCCACTGATATCCGGATGTTAAATTTTGAATTTGAGCAACACGGTTAGAAACGAATATAGACCATCGAGAAGGGTGAGACTGAAGCCAGCATAATGTAATCTGAGAATCAGACCACAAATGTATTCCATTGAATGTGATTTTAGTATCAAAAATTGAAATAATTATTCCATTCTGACAATAACTCTGAATGTAAAGTGTCATCCCATTCAATTTTAGCAAGCCAAACTTTTTGCATAAAAATTTTAGCTGTCAGTATTATTGGACCTATTAAGCCAAGAGGATCGAACATTTGTGCAATAACTGAGAGAACTTGTCGTTTTGTAGTGGGATTTTGAGTTTCAATTTGAGGCAATGAAATTGAAAAATAATCTAAAGAAGGGTTCCAGAAAATTCCTAGTACCTTATTGCAAATATTTTCACCATTTATGTCGTAATTTGATTGACTATCAATTTTTAGGGTATTTTTAAGAAAGTGCGACGAATTTGAAGACCACTTATGAAGGGAAAAATTAGCGGAATTAAGCAATGTAATTAATTGTTTATAATACTCATTAAGACTTTGCAGAGAGTCACAACCGAAGAGTATATCATCCATATATGTTTGTGTTAAAATAGCTTCGGAAGCTAAAGGAAATTTGTCTTTATTTGATGTTGCGAGTTCGCTTAGGGCACGAGTTGCCAAATATGGAGCACTATTAGTTCCATATGTAACAGTCAACAATTCTATGCACTTAAGAGGATCTTTTGGATCATCTCTCCAAAGAATGTTTTGTAGAAAAGTCTGAGATGGATTAATACGTACTTGTCTATACATTTTTTGAATATCTGCAATAAGTGTATACTTAAAACTTCTGAATCGGCATAAAATATCGAAGAGTTCAGGTTGTACGACAGAACCTTTTAACATTATGTCATTAAGGGAAAAACCTGAAGAAGTTTTCATACTTGCATTAAATACAACACGAAGTTTCGTGCTTACACTAGATTCTCGAATAACAGGGTGATGAGGCAAGAAATATTTATTTTCATCCCTTTCATTTTTAGGGATAAAGGAACATATTTACCATGGTTAAGAAAGACATATTCGTCAATAAAAGACTTATAGTCAGAAAAGAGTTTGGAATTTTTGGCAAATCTTTTTTCGAGGTTAAAAATTGCTTTTTGCAACAGAAAACGATTCACCTAATTTAAGATGCTCATTTGGAGTCTTGAAAGGAAGATTAACTTGAAAAGAACCATTTTTAGAATTTTAGTGGTTTCTGAGAATATTTTTTCTGAAAGTGAGTCATCAGCAGAAAGAATTTTTGTCTGAGTAAGTGGGGATTCTTCAACTAACCAAAATTTTTCAATTAGGGTGTCTACTTTGGAATCCAAGTTTGAATTTGAACCTTGTAAAAAAAAACAATTATTTTGGGAATTTTGATTGGTATTTTCATACGAAATAACTTGTGACGGTATAGGTCCACCAATTATATAACCTAATTGAGTATCCACAAGAGTTAGATAATTCTTTTGAAGTCGTATTAAGCCGCCAGTAATTAAATTATAATAAATATCTGCACCAAGCAAAAGATCTATATTTGAAGGAATATGAAATTGTGGATCTGCTAATTGTACATTTGGAGGAATTGTTATTTTATTTTTATTTAAAGTATATTGTGGTAATTTTTTAGTAATAATTTTTAACACAGTACATAAAATATTAAAGTTACAATTTCTTTTTAAATTAGAGTGGAATGTTACATTTAAAATTTTATTTGAGTGCGTTGAAATTTCGTTGATTCCATCTATACACACTTCCCTGTTTTCAGGTGTGTATCCCAGTTTTTAACAAGAGATTCTGTAATTAAAGAGGTAGTGCTACAAGGATCTAAAACTGCCTTAACTTGAAAACATTTGTTATCGGCACTATAAATTTTTACCATAGCTGTGGCTAAAAGTGTTTCTCCACTAGCAGAAAGAGTAGAATATGTAGTTTCTTGTCTACTTGGCGAAGAGGTTGCAGAATTTTGGGCAGACGAATTTTGTCTAAAATTTTCCGAATTATTTGCATTTTCTTTTGGTACTCGTAAATTATGAGAATTACTTCTATTTGAATTTAAATGAGAAGTATTTTTATTAGAATTAGAATGCTTGGAAGAATTTTTATTATGATTAGAATTAAAATAAATTTTTCTCTGTGAATTTGGAGACGAATTAAAATTTGAGTTTTGACCTCGGTTTTGACAATTTGTGGTATTTTTATCCGTTTCTACATGTAGTAAACTATGGTGTTTTCCCTTACATATAGAACAACTAGATTTTGAATCACAATTTTCTATAGGATGTTTTCCCAAGCAATTGTAACAAAATCGGTTACTTTTAATAAAATTATTTTTGTCTTTGAGGGTCAATTCGGAAAATTTGTGACAAGCATAAATTTTGTGGCCAAAATTGCTGCAAAAATTGCATTTACTATTGAATTGGGGCAAATTATAATTAGAAAATTGAGTTTGCGAAATATGTACTTTGTGAGAAACATTTAGTTTTTTAGAAGAAACACTAGAATCGGGGACTATTGATCTTTCAAGTACATCACATCGTTTTTCAATAAATTTTAAAAAATCGTCTAATTTAGGGCGTTGAGTCGAATCTATTTCATAGTCAAAGGCTCTTTTTGTGGTAAAATCTAATTTTTGCGAAAGAATATAAATTAAAATTAAATCCCAGTGCTCTACAGGCACTAAAAGATTTTTAAGGACTCAATATTTTGTTTTATGAGTGTATAAAAATGTCTGAGATTGGTAGAGTTAGTTTTACTTAAAGAAGGAGCATCTAGAAGATTTTGAATATGAGCATTTATTATTGTAAGTTCCTTATTATATCTGTCTTTAAGAGTGTTTAGTGCTATAGGAAAATTGGCATCTTCAAGCTTGAGACTTTCAATTAAATTTAACGGCTCCCCTTTTAGATATGATTTTAAATAAACTAATTTTTCGACGTTAGATAAATCATTATTATCCGTAATACATTTATTAAATAATTGAAAGAAACTATTCCATTGTGTGACGTCACCAGAAAAAGTAGAAATATTTAATTCGGGTAGTTTTATTTTTGGAGATATCGGAGAAACCGGACTACTTTGATGAACAATGATAGGCCCTGTATTTTTTGACCCTGAAATTGTAGGAGACAAAATTTCGATATGTTGAGTTATTTTTGCTAATAATTCGCAATACTTGTTCTCAGTGACATCTCTATCATTTTCTTGTGTAGGATCTAAGTCCTCTATACTATCCTGAACTTCAGAATAATTTTTGAAAGCTTCAGTCAACAGATTTTCACGAATCTTAAAAATAAGAGGATTTTTTCCAAATCCTTATGTTTTGAAAACCAAGAATCCACTCTGGTCATACAGGCCTTATATTTTGTACGAGATTTAACTAGAGCTTCCATTTTTTACTATATTAAATACACTAAATTAAAATAAATGAAATTAAAATACCTATTTTAACTTATTTTCTCATACAAAAGAAGACGAAAAATGTTTTTTATGAAAGGAGCACTAATTAGAATGTAAAAATAATCACAAAAGCATTAAAAAATATCTAAAACTATACAAAATAGAAAATTAGAATTTTTAGAAATATTATTTTTATTTCTTATTAGGTAACCTATCTTTAAAAATATGGTTATTAAAGTTCAAAAATTTTGCAGAAAAATATTTAAAGTCTGTAGTTCATTGTCTAATTAAACTTTATTGAGAAACAAAAAAAAACTAAATTAAAAAAGGCAAAATACATCTGACCTTATGTAGAAGTTGTTGAGTTCCAGTTCCGACGGCAAACACTTTCACGCACAAAAGGCTGCTGGAGAAATTCACTTTAATTTGTCTTTAAATCACACTTTTAACGGATTGTTTTAATTTAAGAAGGTTTTTGAATAGAATCACTTTTATTTTGAGAGGTTTGTAGTCACAGTTTAGTATTGAGACGAGGCAGGTTGAAAGTTTATTTTTTCACTTATGTTTGAAGAAACGTTTTGCTAATTTTTGCAAAAAATATTCAAGGTTTAAAGAATCAGGACTGTTGGAAATTTTTCTGGCTGGTTTTTACAGCATATCCGGTTCGAATTAGGACCAAAAATGTAGGAGCTTTTCTTTTCCCCATACATCCAAATAAAAGAGTTTTTGTGGACTGTATTATGGTTTAATTAACTGATTTAGACTTTACACTATTTACAATATTTACAAGTGTTTTAGAATTACTAAAAGCATCCTGCTACGTTTATTAGCACAGTTCAGTGTCGATGTTCCTTGACACCTTTTTACATCACTTTACTTATTACCTATTACGAATTAAGGTATTTGTCACTGAATTAGAATTTTCAGATCACTGAGAAAAAGTATTCATAAGAGAAATAGTAAGTTAGAATTATTTTGAATAAGAGAGATAACTAACTTGAATGTAGAATTGTGAGGATTTGAATAAGGAAAGTTTTATTTTCCTGAGAGAGAATTGCAATTATTTGCGAGAGAATAAGAATGTTTGAAAGCGCCTTTGCGCGAGAGATGAGTAGTCCGAAAATTGACGAGAGTGACTTTTCGCGAGAGATGCGTAGTCGATGAAACTTGCAGTGCGACTGTCTTACTCTTTTGGGGGAACCGAATGAGTCCGCCCTCTATGCGCTAGACCGAAAGCATGTGATATGCCCGCCAATAGAGACTGCGCTCTCCATCGGGCTGTGAGACACCTTCTTACGCGCCATTGGCGCGGCGCATCAACCATATTTAAGTAGGAGTGATCATTTTACTTGGAGATCGGAAAAATACTAAGAGAATTCTGAGAACTTTGATGTTTTTACAAACAGCGTTTTACAAAGAAAACCGATAAAGATTAAATCTAAAAATAGAACAGAATTGTGTTCGGAGAAAATAAATTATTTGGTTAATTTCTTTGAAAGAAATTATGCTCGTTCCCGAACACCAGTTTTTTACTAATCATGTCTTAAAAAATACCGCTAATAGAATTGAAAATCACATGGTCTTTGGTAATGTGTTTAAGAATAGAAAAAATGGGAAATACAGCTTACTTGTTTATAGTTGCTATGAACTATTTTATATTTATGATAACGGTAAGAAAACAGCATTTTTTGACGATCTTATGTAAAAAAATATATTTGCAGCGCCTCAATTTTTCCATTTGTTTTAAATATTTACTGTTGAAGTTTGTCCAAGTCAATCAATAATACCTAATAATTTAACACTATAGTAACGTATTGTTGTTTCCTTACTTGTCGCTTCAGTTCTGCATCATAAGGCCAGGCGCTCACTAAAGTGACAAACAAGTGACTTGGCGGTGGTGTGGCGAGATTATGGCAAGTGGAGTCTTTAAAACCCCTAATAATTAAACATTTGGTGAAACCCAACTGACTTCACACACTTTCCGAATACCATATTAGAGCCACTCTTCTTTATTGCGCGCTTTTGCCGTTATTTACACAAGTTTTAGAGATTCTACGTGGCAATGGGCCATGTAAATAAAAAGAAGCAAATGCTTTTGCCTAAAAGTATAAGCAAATGCTCATGACATAAAAGGATTTACTTCAAACGTATAAATAAAATCGAGCATTTGCTTATGAGTGCAGTATTTACTTATACTGTAGAACTGTGAGACTACTGAATAGCAGCTGCAATTTTGTATAAGTAAATACTCACACTTGTAAGCAAATTCTTGACTTTATTCATCCGTTTAAAGTAAATCCTTCTATATCTTATACTTATAAGCAAAAGCATTTGCTTCTTTTTATTCATATGACTCATCACTTGGCGGCCCCGTCACTTGCTTGCCACTTCTGTGCGTACTTAATCTAAAAAAGTGGTATGGAGCTATTACTTCACATCATGGATTATTCATTGTCAAACTGAGCTTGCGCATACTTAGGATAGTGGTTTTGTTTAAAAAATTATTTGCTTTTAAGCCCTTATTTTTAAACACCATCATTGAAATTAAAATGTTAAAATAAACCTGCTAGTACATTGTATCATCAAAAAAAAGTTAAATATTTAATCCCTCCAGCAGACATTTTTAAATCAGAACAGTACTTCTACGTTGTTTTATTATTATGTTGGCTTTTAAATTAAAAAAAAAACTTTTTGTTTTAAATTTTGTAACTTACTTAAAAAGTATAAGAAACCTTTTTGTAAAGCGTTTAATTTTAATAGGAATGATAGAAACTTAATTGGTACTAATTATTTCTTAGTAACTAAAAAATCTAAAATTAAAATTTTATTTTACTAAAAATCACTAAAAATCTTTGACCTTAATTATTTTTGATTTATGAATTTATCAGAAAGGTATAAAGCATATTTTTTTAAAGCGTTTTTAGAGTTTTGCTGTATGATTAAGGAATGGTAAGTTATAAATGCTTTTGTATGGGACTAAGAAAATATGCAAACCCAAAATGAGGCGGTCCTTTTTATTAAAATTTAGAGCTTATCGTTCCCAAAAATTGTTTGAAGATACTAGAAATAAATTTTTAAGTGTCACAAGTCAAAATAAAAATATTTAATATTTTTTGTCAACTTAATGTATCAGTTCTAGGCTTTTTAATATTAGTTTGACTTATTTCGTAGCAGTCTTTAGAATGACTGTCCCCGATTAATAAATTAAGTTTAAATGTAAGTTTATTAGTAAGACGACAACTTTGGCTTACTTTTGAATTTGGTCGCATAGAATTACGTTGTCGGAACAAGTGATAGAAGTAATTTGTCTCGCTTTGACTGGATTTGCTTTCATCTAGGGCACAGATTACCCCAAAACCTAGTTAGACACATAAACATGTTTTAGTGGAAAGTAATGTGCGGCCACTTTAAATTTATAACATTTTAAACTTGAAAATAACTCCCTTAGCACACTTAATGGTCCCTGATGGAATTGAGGATATAGAAAGTTAAATTATAAACGTTTTGGGCAAAAAAGAAATGAAGATGAGGTATTTGAACAAATTTAAAACAATGTCAGTTATATTAAATTAATTTACAGGCAACTAACAGAATTAAAAGCAATTTAAAAAAGGTTGGAAATATGTCTTAAAAGAAGGTTTATTACCCCAGTCATTTTGGTCAAATTAAAGGGTCAATCTCGGAATTTTACGTAATAAACTGAATATCTGTACAAACCTTTATTTTGGTACAAAAAATTCCTTTCTAAGAATCCCCTATGATATCGTGTAAGAAACTCAAAATATGACAGGTCAAGTGTCAAAAAATCAGTTTTTGCGAATATCTCGTTTCCTTTACTTTTAATCGCATTTATATTTATTTATAAAAGTTGTAGAACACAAACTTTTAACACATTTGATTTTAAGCATCTGTTTGTCTGACCAACGCATGCGATAATAGGGGGCGCAGAGTGTAAAGCACTTTACTGTATGTACATACCTTAGCACGCAATCAATCGTAATATTTAGCAAATACTTAAGTAAAAAAACGTATTAGACTATATATAATTTTTAGAATATTTGAGGCCTTAAAAAATTCTGGAAATAAATTTGGCATAAGTGGTATTTCAAGTACGTATTTTTGTACCAAAATAAAGGTATGTACAGATATTTAGCCTATTCCATCAGATTCAAAGGAGAAAGTATATATATTAATTGGGCTATATGGTTATAAAATAAAAACAATAAATAGGTTTATGAAATAGACATAAATTAATTTAGGTTAACACTTTAAAAGCTTTTTCTATTTTTATTTTAATATAAAAGTTTGTGTTTTTAAATTTTGTAATAACAACGCTTTTATTTGTGTCTTTGGTATGGCCTGTCATATATAACTTGATATGGGGTTGTCAAAACTTTTGTGAATGATCGGAGAAGAAGACGTATGCTTCATATACAGTGCTTTTCTTTAATGTCCCCCCTTTTATTTTTTGAACGGATCAATTTAGAAAACTTAAACTTTCACCCTTAAAAAGATATTTTAAAGATCTTTAAAAAACTACCACATAAGATACATTTAACTTTATTAGTTTCGGAAATATGGCCATCCAAATCACGCATTTACGGTCGTATTCACAAAGCTCTGGTTAGCCAAGCCGCCATCTTGAAACTTTTATCTATCAATTTCACTCTAAAATATAATATTTATACATTAACTTTATATCTTAAGGTTTAACTGTATTAAATTGATCGGTTTAAAAATATAAAGGGGGGCAATAAATAAATGCACAGTACAAAACGAATATTGTAGAGTAAAGCAGTAACAAAATGCAATAAGTTCATGATATGTCTGTTACAGGCTGCAAAGCTACATCTAAAAACGAAAATATACGTTTGTTAAGTTAAATTCTTTGAGCAGTAACTAGTACGGACTCCAAATGTATTTAAAATAATTAAATGAACAAAAAATAACAAGAAACAAAAATCTTATATTAGGAAACCTAAATAAGACAGGGAAACATATATTTTTTAAGAATTGTCTATAGAATTGATTTTTAGAAACATATACAGAATGTTTCATTTAAAATAGCAAAGTTTAAAGAATTTCTTGTTAAACTGGATGTGCCATATAAAATCTGAAACATCAGAAATCTGCTATCTGTTCAACCATATACCCGAACAAAATTTCAAAATAGTATAACACTTTCCATAAAAGCAACTGTTTTATGTTAATAAACATAAACTTGAATTAGTAACTATGCTTTAAATGTGTATAGCAATAAAATATTTAGAAATTCTTGTTTAAATTATTCATTTACAGTCCACTTTAATTTAAATTCAGATCATAGCAAAATTAACAAATATTTACTTAATTTAAATTTCTAATTGTTTTGCGTTTTTAGCTTTTAAGCTTTTTTAATATATAAGTAAGGTTTTTACCTATTGCAATTTAATAATTTATAAATAAATTTTGACTTACTTCTAGTCAATGCATTCTAAATGAAGAGATAATTTGCACGCTAATAAAGTCTCATAAGGGCTAGTGCCCCCACACACCTAAAATTTAAAACATTAGGTTTATAACCTACAGCTACTTTTCCTATTAACCTTAGATACTCAAAGAGATCGAATTTATATCACTAATTAAAAAAGACATATTACATTACACTGTAAAACCAGAGTTTAAATAAGAAAATATATCACATTAATGGCAGCAATATTTCTTTTCTTAAATAACTATTTTTTTAGTTACCTATATTTAAAAAAATATATAATGTTTAATATAAAAACTGTCCAAATAATGCTTAATTTATGAATAATTTTGTTACTATCTATATTCCAAATAGGTACCTTTCGTCAAATAGTTACATATATTTACCAAACTTTCGTTTTTTTTTAATTATTAAGCTAGTAATAAAAAGCTGTCAAAAAACACACTAGTTTAGGCTAAAATAATTTTTATTAAAGTAAGTCATTTTTTTGTTTATAAAAAAGCTTAAAAAAACTAAGGTATTTATTCTATTTATAGTTATTTTTAAATTTGTTTTTCCAGAAAACTGGCGGATATATCCAGATCGACACGAGGCGTAGTAATATTATGCAGCGACAGCAAAAGCGCCATTCGAATCCTGGATGACGCAAAACGTCTCAACATGATGGACGGCCACTTCGTCTGGATATGGATCGACACTGCAGGCTCCATTAATATTAGCAGTTCCTCTGAAGAGGACTTAATCGATCGCACGAAACGTAGTGGGGACCTAGATATTCTGGATAACGAACTTCCGCTCGGTAATCGCGAGAAACGAAGTGCTTTTTTACATGGTGATATTAATGACATGCACATAAATTATTTATTAAGAAACGATAATTTTCTTTTGTTAAATCGTAATACTCCAAGCGTAGCAAGTTCTAAAATAAAAGATCGCAGTCCGCTGTTACACGCGCACTCTCCTGCTAGTTTAGGTATTAAAGGTGAAAGAAAAAGTAAGTTACCTGCGGGATTACTTAGTATTAAGCCATTACCAATTAGGATCGATAGACATTTGGTAAAAGGAGCAGTGAGGCTTCTAACGAATACGTTAAAGTCAGTGATTAATCGTTCGTCACCGCATGTTGTGGAAAACATTGCCACTAATAAATTTGTTTCTAGTTGTTGGAAAGATGTACCAAGGAATCTTAGTTTTTCTTTGGAATTTGGGAGGTAAGTCTATAATAACCTAATAAATTATACAAGGTGTTTCCTAATTGCGGTAAGAAAATTTAAGATCGTATTTCTGAGCTATTTTTATAAAAAAAAGTTCATTTAAAAATGGGTCCTCAAATTTTTCGTTCTGAAGATACAGGGTGTTAAACTTTTTAAAAACCTAAAAATTTCTAAAACATTTTTTTTAGTTAAATTTCTTAGACTAGATATAAACGTGATTCTATAAAACGTTTGTTGTTGTTATTTCATATTTGCCAATAAGAAGTTACAACACTTAATTTTTGAAAGAAAAAAATGTCCCAATGTTTCTCGTATGATCCAGGATCATGCAAATTTTATTTTTTCTAGTAAAAAAGCAAGCTACTTAAAAATATAAGGACACTAAAAAGTTGTTTCTATTTAGTGTTTTTTCCGAAAAATAATAATAAAAGCATATATTAGGTGTAAGAAAATCAGTGGCGTACATTTCTTTCCCAATAATATTAGCTAAGATGCATCATACGCCGCCATTGGTCTCCAAAAAAAATTTTTAGGGCTAAATAAACTCTCTATTTTAACAAATTTCACAGCCAAATTTAATTAAAATCGGATAAGGCATATTTAAGATATTATTAAAAACCCTATTTTCTTTTTAAAGTTTAATACCCTGTATCTTAGAAACAGAGCATTTCCGGCCCTATGTTTATATAAACTTTTTTCATAAAAATGGCCCTGGAATATGCCCTTTGATTTTCTTAACGCCATTAGAAAACATCCAAAAACAGTATTAAAGATGTATTTTTTAACTTAATTAAAATTTTGATACTTTTACGCCTAAGAGAGCAAAAAATAAATACATTTTTTTACTCCTTTACTTTACTTTTGTAAAAAATATTATATTAATTAATAGTAATTTATTCGTTTCATCATAGTATATCATAGCAAGTTCTAAAATAAAGGATCGCAATTCGCAGTTACACTCGCACTCTCCTGCTAGTTTATGTAATAAAGGTGAAAAAGAAAGTTACTTGCGCAACTACTTAATATTAGGCATTATCAATTAAGATCGATAAACATTTGGTAAAAGAAGCAGTGAGACTTTTAACAAATACGTTAAAGTTAGTGATTACATTGCCACTAATAAATTTATTTTCAGTTGTTGAGAAGGTGTACCAAGGTATCTTAGTTTTTTCTCTGGATTTTGGAAGACAAGTTTATAATATTCCAATAATCCTTAAAGGTTTTTTTTTAAATAATTTGCAATTTTTTTACCGAATTTAAAACAAAAGAGGTTATTACTTTCCTTCTTGGTTTTTTTTTATTGTAAACCAATTTTAAAAAATCTATTTTTATTTAAAGAAGGGCACTTCCGCGGTGGTCCCATAAAAATACCACGAGTTAACTAATGGCAACCAGGAATTATCTTTTTAAAAAATACTTTTATTAAATTAAAATTACAGAAATTATACTTGTTACTAATACATATGTTAAAGGCTAAAAATCTAAACTCTGGCCGACTCTAATACAAGGGTTCGATGGCGACGACGTGACGACTGGGAACTGATGATAAAGCATATTACAATAATAGGAATTAGAATAGAAAAATAATGTCGTCAGCATGTTATGTGGACAGGGTGTGACATAACTCACGTCAGGATTGCAAGAAGGAAAGGTACTAGATCTATTGTTTTCTTTTTGAGGTACGTTGTTCGTGCGGCAAAGCTCTCTTGAAAAATTGTATATGCGCATACATCAGGGGTGCATTCAGAATCGACAACCTTGGGGAAAATTACCCTTTTCACCAAACTAAAAGAGAAACTACAGTAAAAATACAGAACGTGTAATTTTATTAATTGACATTGGGGGTCATGTTTAGTCCTGGTTAGTTATTCTTCTTTATTATTCGTTTTGATTACCAATTATAAAAAAAGATTGTAGAAACCAGAATTAACCATGACCCCTCGAATGTGACAATTTTGCATGACCGTCCGTAACCTTTCAAACCAATTAATTACATGTCCCTGTTTTTTTAGTGTATATTTATAGATTAAATGGTAAAAATAAAAAAATATAGGGCAAAAAATATACTTAAAAGCAAAAATAAAACTTATCCTTAAAAATAATGATTACAAAAAAATAACAACAATGAAGTTGGGTAATATTATATGCGCTAAAATAGTAAATGTTAATAACTTAATACGCAAAAGCTTTTCATACTTATATACCGACAACCCGATTTCATTTTTTCATTATATTTTTTTATATTTATTATTTTTAATTTTCTAGTGAGTTTTATTTATTTTTTTGAAGTCGGTTTAATTTTTTTAATGTGCTTATTTATTATTTCCTTTGATCCTTTAAAACCAAGTAGTCTAGCGATATTAGAATACCGCCAAATAAATGTATTAAATTTATAAATAAAAAACTAATATTTCTTTTAGGGGGAACCTAAAACTTGTATCTGAAAAAAAAGAAAAATAAATACAATTTTGGCCTGCGCAAAAATATTGTTTTGTTAAATTTACACTACTTATTATCCTGTAAAATAATTACAATAATAAAAAAATCCTTAGTTTAAGTAATAGTTGATCATATCCTAAAAAATTATATTTGAGCAAGATCGTTTTATCATTTTGTAAAAAAATCTATTACAAATTTAAAAATGAAATTAGAAAAACGCGTTAATATATTTTGGATTGGTCAGCCAGGCTAAGAAAGTAAATAAGTTTCAGAGCTATATTTTTATAATTTCTTTTTTAAATTAAAATTTTAGATAATTATTTAGTACATTTTATATTATTTATTATGATATTAAAAATATACATATTTACACGGTAAAAATAACAATGTGAGGGTAAATCATTTATTAGAAAAAATTTATTTGCCTTTGTTAAATTTTTATCCAAAGCGTACCAAATTCTAAAATAAGGGATTGCAGTCTGCTGTTACACATGCACCCTCTTGCTAGTTTAAGTATTAAAGGTGGAAGAAAAAGTGAGTTACCTGTGGGGTTCCTTAGTAATAAGCCCTTACCAATCAAGATCGATAGAAATTTGGTAAAAGAAGTAGTAAGGCGTCTAAGGGATACGTTAAAATCAGTAATTAGTCGTTTTTCACCGTGTGTGGTGTAAAACATTGCCACTAATAAATTTATTTCTTAGTTGTTGGATAATTGTACCAAGGGGTTCAGTTTTTCTTTTGGTTTAGGAAGGTAGGTCTATAATAACCAAATAACACTTGTAAGGTACAAAGACGTATAAATTCTCAACTTCTGCGGATAAGGGATAGCATAAAAGGCAAAATATGTAATATAGTACGTAACGCTCGTATCAGAAAAAAAATTTGGCCCGGGTAACAAAACAACCAATTTTTTTTTAATTTACACTACGTATTATTTGGTAAAAGTAGTCAAAATAATAAAAATAGGTCCCTAGTTTGGGTAATAGTTAGTCATACTTTTAAGAATTATGTCATATTTTAACAAGATCGGTTTATCATTTTTTGGAAAGTTATGACAAATTTAAAACTGAGGTTAAAAAAACACGTAACGAATCTTCAGTTAGATCAACCTGACGTCATAAGTAAAAAATTCAAATAGGTCATCATCATTCAATACTTCAAAGTGTCTACTTTATGTAATTTTAAATTTTAAGAAACTATAGATATTACATTATTATTCATGATGGTAAAAAAATATAAGAAATAATAGGTTTCTTTGGTTAAATTAGCAATTTAAGCATATCATTCTATCAATTCTAAAAAGGATTGCCCTAATATTAATTCTAATATTGGTTAAAATTTACTACAAATTTAAAGCAATTAATTAAATTTACCTATATAATCAAGAAGGTTAAAAAAGCTTTATATTTCAAATTAAATCTTTTTCGTTTTATTGATAACATTTAAACGCTATTTAGAATAATTTTCTTACTATAACTGCATTTTGTTTTATTAAAGAACAGTTTTAAATTTGCATATGCAAGCAACAGAAATTCGTAATTACAATAAACAAATTTAATATTCTTATAAAATAAAATATATTTTATAGAATTTGTCTGAGATTTAAGTTAAGCATAAGGTAATAAGGTTTATAACTTTAATTTATTTAAAAAAAAACCCGTTTATTACATATTTATTGTGAGTGTAATTACATTTATAATTGTAATTTTAGTTTAGTATTAAATTTTGGTATGGTATAATATATTATTTATTACCTACACACTTCATATTCAGGGGTCTGAAAAACCATAGCAAAAATAATAGGCTTAGCAAACCAAAATACTGTAAGTTATAAAAGGTTTAGAAAAAAAACGTAAGATATAATTAAAATAAAATATATAAAAAAGATATTTGAATAAAATCATAAAAAATAATTATAAAAAAATATTTCGTTATATTTATTATTTATTTCAACTTTTGAACGTTTGCCGCGGTATTAGTAATATTTAGGTAAATAAATTACCTTATATTTATGTGTGTTTCTATAGGTAAACGGGTGTTTGGCAACTCGATACTCTACAGGGTTGGGCGATTTTTCTTTGTTTAATGAGTGAATTTTTAAAAGAAGTGTTTAATTTACGATTTTTCTTTTACCGCTTGATGCCTTTTTATAATTTAAAAAAATGTTAACTTAACTTTTATAAAGATATTGTACCGTTTAACCTTAAATTTAATGAAAGGATTTAATTTACAATTAAATAATTAATAACCTAACATACAGGGTTAATATTACTTTCTTAGACTTTTATGGTCTATATTTTTAAGTTAAAAAAAATAGAAGTCAACAAATAGTAGTATAATTAAAAATATTACGTTGTCTACTGTCTTTAAAGAAACATACAGGGTGTTTCCTAATAAATGCAAATGATTTTAGAAGGTAATTCCTTGTTTAAAATAACAGGTAGTTTGGTTAATACACATGATGTCAAAAGTCAACCAGTAGGGAGATATCGCCGCAAATTAATTCTAAAAAAGACTGACAAAAAAAGTTGTGTTAACACAAGCAAATAATTTAAAATTAAAAAAAAAACAATGTTGTTAATGTTAAACATTATGTTTAACTTGTTCGACAAAAAAGTGACGCTTTTGCCCAGTCCGACACCAGAAACATTTGACATTGACAGGCTGGGTTAAAGCGCCGCTTTCATATATGGCGGAATGAATATTCGTGGTAGACTCGTCAAAAGGAACCTGCCTATAAAGGTTTTAAAAGTGTTATTATCATAAAGTCAATTTTATTACTGGCCCAGGGACTATTTTTTTCTTTGTTATATTGCCAGCGCTGCTGATTTAAACAATTTAGAAACAATTAGGGTCAATAAAAGGTACTAATTGCCTCTTGTGGCTGCTAAAGGGATGGGTCTGTAACTAATTAATGGGTAATTTGCAAGCGCTCAAACAAAAACTAAGAGTTAGGGTAAACCCTTAGACAGCAGAAATCCTATAGGTTTATTAGTTTGCATTAAAATATAAAAAGGGTTTTATTACACTTGTCTGGATGATTCCCGGAAAATACCTTTGCAATAATATATAAGGTTAAATAAACAATTAGTAAGTTTTCTTATTAAGATAGTACTTAACTAAAACCAAATTTTTAAGATATTGGTACTTTTAAAGTTTTTAAAAAGAAAACTATAAATTATTATTTTAGTTGTAGTTAAAAGATTATACCCCTATAATCTTTTATTCCAAATGTTTTCGCTTCCTTCACATAATGGTCCGCTCGCTCTTTTAAACCCAATAATAACTTTCTAGTCTTTAAAAAAATTAAGCCTGTTTTACAGATTTAAATGTTCAATTGCCTGGTTATTTTATTTGCTAGCACAACAGAAACGGAATAGGCCTAAGTTTTAAATTATTATTTTTTAATATTAAAAATTAAATAAACAAATAGCATGTTTTTATTACTTTAAATCTATTCAGCTGTTCAAAAAATATTAAGCTGCTTTAATTTTAGAGGTTTACTTGCAATAAGGAAATATTGCGAATAAACTACATAGAGAAGACGGCCGCTAGTTTTACTTAAAACACAGGGTGTTCCACCACTTATTCAACAAACTTTAAGTGCTAATTCTACAATAAAAACTAAGAAAAAACTTCTTAATAAGAACTATGGGGTGCCAAAAATTTTAAATAACTATTGTTTTCTTGTAATAACCTATACCAATTCAGATATTTTCAAAACATTTGAAAAATGCCTCCTACGCACCAGAAGCATATAAGAAAAAAATAATTTTTGTCGTCTATGAGAGGTTCAAGGTTTTTTTAATGGTACGGCATTCCATTTTTGTAAAAAAATAAAATTCCCATTAGGTTCGGAACAAATTTGATCTTTTGACGTTTTTTTATTTTATGCACCATTTTCGCGTAAATAAGTAGAAACCACTTGTCGGCATGGTCAAATCCCTATTAAATTAAAAAATGAATAACGGAAATAATTTTTTACTGTAGAACTTAATATTATCTATACAAAATAGCCCTATTTATTTACGCGAAAACCGGACATCAAATAGCCAATTGATTTTCCTTAAAGGCGTTTGATTTATTTTAAAGTTTTATTTTAATACGTATAAGTAAATGCATGTTAATTACACTATTTCTTTAAGCTTGTTGGTTAAAATATAAAAAAATATATAAATAAATAAAATAAGAATAAGCAGTGATAAAAAAAAATGGATGCATACCAATCTTCAAATGGAACTTTCGCGAACGCTTGGGATAAAATAGCATTTTTTTATTAAAGAAAAAGTAATTGAGGGTTTTATCAGTTCAAAACGTCGCACTAATGTAAAGTGTAATATCTTGTTAGATTTTAAAATTCAAGTTTATTAGGTTTAAAAACAAATATTCCGCCATTCAAAAAAAAACAAAGTTAATGAAGGCGACTCGAAGACAAAACGATGGATCCTAATATTCATTACATGATCATTTTATAAAACGGAGAAAGTATAGCTAATTTGACATTTATTTAGAAATATCTCTTTTATAAAAGCGAGAAAAAAATAAAATTGTTTAGCGAATTTTCGTTTTTTTCTCGGATAATTCTGCAACGTGCAACTTTGCCATATTTTAACTAACTCTGTATCTCTTACCATTTCCAAGATTTCAATGGTAGCCCTCGAATTTTGTAAAAGCCTGTATGGTTGGTCCCAGTGGGTCGGTGTTAAAGGTAAATAAAATCATATTTTTATCTTAGAAGTAGGGCCTTAGTTGTCCAAGTTTCGTTAAAGAGTGGTGTGTCTTTTGGACAACCAGTGAAGATTCGTAGGTAATTTATATTTTGTAATAAATCATTGTGTTTTTAATCGTATTTAATTACAATTAGACATGTAGCTAATAACCTAATATTAATAAAAATATATTACACAAAAATGTTCATCAGACAATAAAAAAGAATAAACCTGAACAAAATAAAAAGATTATTCCCAATACATTTGGTGGGGGTTTTCCTCAATTTAAAATTTCTAAAATATTCAGGGTCGTCCAAATTAAGTGTCCGTCATTGATATTTTCCTAATGTTTGAAATACGAAGTAGTTTAAACTAGCAAACTAGTAGCATTTTTAACGATCCTAAAAACTAAGAATTAAAAAAAAGAAGGCTAATCGGGTTTTTATCACCAATAGAAACATCGTTTAAAGTCCTTATGTGATACATCAAATTTTTCATAGTTTCGGAAATATGGCCATCATCAGAAATTTGATAGTAAGCTGGCATTTATTAAAAAAAAAACACTTTGTATATTGCATTACCATTATACATATTTTTAAAATTCTTTAAGAACATATCAGATTTAAAACGTTTATCTCTTATAGTTTTGGAAATATGGTTATTAAGATCTTAAAATTACGTTAAATTTCCATTATGTCACAGCTCTAAGCTATAAGCAATAAGTTTAGTATCAGAAATAAAACGAAAAATCATTTACTATTTTTTGGAGTTGGAAAAGATAGACACATTTATTGTGATATTTTTGTAAAGCTCTTAAAAATATCTTTCTAATGATGATATCTTTTTAATGGTAATAAAATAAATACGGTGTATCATTAAAATAAAATATATTACTTAGAAACTCGTTTGTCCATTGTTTTTCTAATCTTTAGTCTTAAAGAGCGTCAAAATGCTACTAGTTTACTAATTTAAACTATTTTGTATTTTTAGTAATAACGAAGGTACCAAGGACGGAAACTTAATTTGGATGGCCCTGTATATATACAACAAAAGCACGTTTAATTTTAAACAAACATCATATAAAAGTTTAATACCTTTTATATCTCTGAAATTTCATTTTATACGTTTATGTTGTATTCCAAAATATCTGTATATAGTTTTATTTATATCATAAAAGCTCTAATAAAACTCTCCTAGTAAATTAAATTTGGTTTACTTTAGAAATTAACCAGAAAGCATTAATTTTTTTATTGCCTTTTTAATTTTTATTTGTATTAACGCAAAATTTTTATTATGCATTATGATGTAATAAAAAGTAAGAAAGTAAACATTAAATATTTGAATTATATTTTTGCTATTACAATATTGTATATTTGAGAGGCCTAGTTTCAAAATGTACAATTTTTATTTATACTGTTTATTACAATAGTGTATAAATGTTCCAATAGTTGTATCTGATGGCGTAATTATTTAAAAAATTTGTAGTTTTTTATTAAATACAAAATCAAAAGGAAATTAAAAAAAAATTTTTAAGTCAAATGGTATACAAATATTGGTAAAAAGTCTCATTACTGTCTCGAGAAATGGTAAAACTTCGACGATCCTTTTCCCTTGACAGTAATAAAAAATGAAAGGTTTGAAATATTATCTTGGTTATTATTAAAGATAGAACCTTGCGGCTTTCGCAAACCTCAGCTTCTTTTTGTGAAACAAAAGATGGCATAAACAAAGCCGTCATAGCACTCTTAGTTTCTGAGGTACCGACTGATTTTGCAAATTTTACATTTTCAGGTACCCCTTGTATCTCAGTTGGCAGATAACGTATAAAAAAAGGTAAAACGGATTCTTATATATCTTTTAACGTAGAATGCAGTGGCCTAGTCAGAATATTTTTGTTTTTTGTTTTTTTTTTTAATGGAACACCCTGTATATTTGTCAAGAAATGAAATCAAGGTTTTACAAGCTTTTTAAAAATATATATACTATAAAGTCGGTCTATATAGGGTCGCGACATTCGGCCATATTACTTTGACGTCTAATGACATCATATCTCTCATTTTTCGGCCATGTTGTTCAGTGCCGGAGATATACAGTGTATTGTATTAGTAGAACAACCGTTTACACAACAGTTTTTAATTATTATTAAGTAGTAAATTATTTTACTTTAAATAAAAAACATTTGGAATTACATCTTTCAACAAATATCACTTCCAAAACAATGCAAAATGAAATGCGCAAATTCTAGACGCCACTGGATTCATCATTAGATTTGATTTTACTCAGTCTTGCCAACTTTTCTCCGTGGAGTGCCCTTCCTTGCGTCCCCGACCTCAAACCGCCTAAAAGTTGAGGATATGTCGCAACCTTATAAATATAAACTAACCTTGATATATTATAGGTTAATTTTATTAAACGACGACAAAATTTCCAATTTTCATATTTCATATCCAAAATTTTGCAGTACGCCATGCAAAACAAATAAGTTAACAGTTTTTAATTGAATTGATTACTGTAGTGGTGCTTACGTCACGATTTGCAAAATTTGATTTTGGTTTTAAACTTAATATTGTTTCTCTATTGTTATGTAAATCTAGGTAGGTTGCACTTTCTTAAGCAAAATTTTTAATTAGTACATGATTTTAATTAAATAATTCTTATAATTTATTGTTAGCATATTTTATTTTGGTTTTTTTGTATTCAAGAGACACGTATTATTCTATTATATTAACTGACATTTAGAATTAATGCCTAACATTTTTTTGTAAAAACTATAACCTGTTACCTTTTAAACCCACAGCAATACATTTTTTGAGTTATGTTATTTTATTTTTTTTTAAATAAAGAATTAACTAAATATATTATCCTAAAATTAAATTAAGAAAATTATTTAAAAAAACTATTTACAAATTAATAATGTTACTCGTGTAAGTGCTACATACCTAGATTTATGTAACAAAAGAAACCAATATTATTAGATGAAATAGCAAAATCAATTTGTTAAATTTGTGACGTAAGCACCACGACAATAATCAAGCCAATTAAAAACTGTTAACTAAATTGTTTGCATGGCCCACTGCAAAATGTTTGATATATATTTTAAATATTGGCAATTTTGTCGTATCACATATTTTTGAAAAGCTTGTAAAAATGCATTTTTTTTCAAACATACAGGATGATCCAATTTAAAAAAAAAACCATCATTGGTCAATATTTTCAAAACAAGAATATTTTGAAATATTTTAACTACGCCACTGCATTCTACGTAAATAGCTATATAGGAATCCGTTTTTCAAAACGGACAAAATCACCCTGTAGCTTATAAACTAAGAGTATAATAAGGGCTTTGTTTAAGGCATCTTTTGTTTTGCAAAAAAATAGCCTAGGTTTGCGAAAACTGCAGGATTTATCCCTAATAATAACTAAGATACCCCGCAATTTAAACCAAAATGGGACACCCTGTACTATTAAACTTAGGCTAAATTGATGTATAACGTGCTTATGCTTGTTTGCTTGCTGCCTAAAAAATCAAAACCATATATTTGCTTTATTTTTTTCCAGGTAATTCTTTGAAAAACATTTCAAATCCTGAATTACTTAGAGCATGTTTTATATCTTAAAGATATGCGGTTTTATTACTGCTAAATTTCAGAGGGTATAAGGCGTCCTACATTTCCAGAATATCAATGACGCTCGTTCAATGGCATCCTAGCAAACCAGATTTTATTTCTTTTAAGGTTTGTAGGAAATTAGTAAAATCGCTGAGGTTCGTAAAGCAATTTGATGAGTGTGATGGTATTTTAAAATATAAAAGGAAGTTTAAAGCTAGTGTTGTATAATTGTAAGGTAAAATTATATATTATATTGTAATAAAAAGAAAAGCCTTTAATTTAAATTTTATTTTACATGGTAATAAAAGAAGGGTAACCTTATAGTTCTTTTGTGCTCGTTTGGATAAAAAGCCCCATAACGAATATATGAACTATCATTTTAAAATTAACAAATAGTTTCAAAAGTTTGTACAGAGTGGCGCCTTTTCGTTGACCTTGTAAGGTAAAGCGAAAACTAAAAGGGACTGAACTAATCTGATTGTGCAATCTCGATAAGTAAATTATAGCTAACCTGGTTCATTTTGGATATACAAAGTGTTTTTCAAATTTGATCAACTTGGACAGACACGTAAATCGTATTCCCTTATTAAATGTAGGAAAAAATGGTAAATAAAAAGTTTTTTGGATTTTTATGTAAAATTCAATTTTTATGTAGATACCTATATTTTTTCCATTGACTTTTATTTTTAATTTATAACATAAAGTTGCGCTTTTTTAAATGGAACACTTTGTATAGTTTATTACCAATAGCGAGGTCTTCTTTAAAGCCGTAAAAAATACCACATTTGACATATTTAACTGTTCGTAGTTTTGGAAATATAGCCATCGTTAGGAATTCGATAATAAAATGGCATTGCTTAAATTAAACACCCAGAATATTTCATCACCATTTAAAAGACATTTTAAAGACCTTTAAGAATTTAGCACATTTAAAATTATTTTCTTTTATAGTTTCGAAAATTTGAGATTTCAAATCTTGTTGCGTATATCTACTATTTATTTTTATTTATACGGTCATATTTCCAAAACTATAAGAGATCAATATTTCAAATATGGTATTTTGGTTAACCTTTTAAAAATATCCCTGCAAATGTATTTTAATATACAGGGTGTTTCTTTTTAAAAAATATTGATGATGACCATATTTCCTAAACTATTAAAAAATAGATATATTTAATGTAATATTTCTTATAACTTTTAAGAAGACCTTTCCACTGATGATAAAATATACAAAATAACTAAGTTTTATAACTTTAAAATAAATGTCAATGAAAAAAATATAGAAACGCCAGCCAATTTAACCCAAAAATCCCTCAAACTTTTCTTTTGTATATTTAATCTCTAATATCAAGCAAGTTACAAGTGCCTGGCCAAATGCTAAAATTAAAAAACACTTTTTACCTCCAAAACGAATTAAGTTGGCTATAATTTACTTTTACTACTAAATTTGTTTCAAAAATCAAAATAAAGAGAGTGCAATCAGATTTGTTCCATTTCTTTTAGTTTTTGCTATACTCTAAAAGGTCAACGAAACGGCATCATCCTGTAGATATGGTACACCTGTATACACATTCTTTAAAAACTTAATGACTTAATGGCATTTTTTTCTCATGCACAAAATATAATTTCTTTGAACGATTTATTGTGAGACCACCTTTGTTTATGTTTATATCTAAAGTACGTAAGTATACTATGTTGCCCGCAGGATGTTTCTTAGTTTTTTCAAATGTTTTTTAAAATATAGCACTGCAACGTTGTATTTTTAACACACGCACACAGCACTTACAATTTTCTTTTAAGAAACTTGTTATTTAAGTTTATTATTCTTTATTTAATAGTTAACTCGATACGTTCTCCTAAGGACAGAAAAGAACATATTCAAATTCAACTTTATTATTAACGTACCTAATTTAAGTAGTCAGTAGGTTTTAAATATATTTGTCTAGTCGCTTCTAGCTAGTATTGAACACAATAAAAGGCAATTGAACAAATTGAGGTGATGCGTATGAAAACCAAACCGCCGACCTTAGAAAATACGTGTATTTAATCCCTTTCACCATTCTGCTATGAACTCTCTTAAAAGTCAGTGCTACAACAAGCGCGCTGATTCGAGCAAAACGAAATCGGGGCTTCTGGCTTACCGCTTCCGCTTTCGTCGGACGGCGACGTGAACAACTTACAACCCACCTCAAATATTTTTTATGCTTTTAATTTTTTTATGGTCGGCGGGTTTGTTTGTACACTTGTATGTATGATTATTTAATATTAAATTATTAATAACCATTTAAAAGATACCACATGTGCTATATTCTTATGTTCTTAGTTATAATAACACAGGCACACAAAAAATCTGAAATCAGACCTACCTACAGGTAAGTTTTTTGATGTCCTAAAACCGAATCTGAAGACAGAATTTACCCATCACCCTTAGATTTTGCCCCAACTACCCCAGCTACACTCTAACCCACCCCAGAGGGTGAATATTTTACTTTGTGCAAAAGTTAAAAATAAAAGTATCCAACTTACGTTTTATTAAGTCCTAAAACCGAATCTAAAGTCAGAATTTACCCATCACCCTTAGATTTTTCCCCAGCTATACCAGGTACCCTTTAACCCGCCCCAGAGGGCGAATATTTTACTCTGTGCAAAAGTAAAAAACAAAAGTATTAAAGTTACGTTTCTTGATGTTCTAAAACCGAATCTGAAGTCAGAATTTACCCATCACCCTTAGATTTTGCCCCAGCTACCACAGCTACCCTCTAACCAACCCCAGAGGGTGCATATTTCACTTTGTGCAAAAGTTAAAAATAAAAGTATCCAAGTTACGTTTTTGATGTCCTAAAACCGAATCTGAAGTTAGAATTTACCCATCACCCTTAGATTTTGCCCCAGCTATCCCAGCTACCCTCTAACCCACCCCAGAGGACGCATATTTCACTTTGTGCAAACGTTAAAAACAAAAGTATACAAATTACGTTTTTATGTTCTAAAAACGAATCTGAAGCTAGATTTACTCATCTCCTTTAGATTTTGCCCCGACTACCCCAACTACCCTCTATGCCGTGCCGCCTCAGAGGGCAAGTATTTTACTTTGCACAAAAGGTGAAGATAAAAGTATACAAGTTTCGTTTTTAACTGCTTTCGAATACTTTTCTAATATCTGATACTGATTATATGATAGTTCACTTAAAGTTAATAACGAAAATGTATAATTATACGTATTTCTAAGGAACCTCAATATCAGTTAGAGTTTGAAAGAGTACAAGAATGCAAAATTTAATGAAACTTTTGGTTACCCTTTTTAGATTTTAGCAGACCAAAACAGAAAAATAAAATATTCATCCTTAGGGTGTGAGTGAATTCTGACTTCAGATTTGCATTTAGTACTCAATAAAATATAATTAAGATATTTTTATATTTTACTTTTGCACAAAGTAAAATCTTCGCCCTCGGAGAAGGTTTAGAGGGTAGCTGGGGTAGCTGGAACAAAACCTAAGAGTGATGGGTAAATTCTGACTTCAAATTCGTTTTTAGGACATCGAAAAACGTAGCTTGGACCTACTTTTGTTTTAACTTTTGCACAAAGTGAAATATTCGCCCTCAGGGGCGGGTAGCTGGGGTAGCTGGGGAAAATCTAAGGGTGATGGGTAGAGATTCTGACTTCAGATTCGGTTTTAGGACTTAAAGAAACGTAAGTTGAATACTTTTATTTTTAACTTTTGCACAAAGTGAGAATATGCACCCTCTGGGGTGGGTCAGAGGGTAGACTAAACAAGGTTTTTCTGTGACGAAAAAAATTGACATTGTATCTCTGTTAACAGGTACTATAATGTGACTTTTTATAAAATTACTTTTTTGTTGAGGAAAGGTGTGTACTTTTTTTCCAAACATACATACACTTAAGTAAAGGTAAATATTTAATTTTATAATAATTTATTATACAGAACTTAAATTATCTTATATTAAAAGTCCAGTCAAATATTTTTTATCCTAATAGTATTTCAAATAACTAACTACCAAACGATCGCTTTTAGTTTTAACTTTTAAATTTAATACGTCAAATTGCAAAATTACATTTACAGATACTAAATAATTTCCTTAAGTGTTTTCATTGTAATGCAAGGTCTAATTGTGTTTCAAATATACCAGTCGACCAGTTTAGAAGTTATATTCTTTCTAATCAAGAGTAAATTAAAGAATTTAAATCTAAAAAAAAGGAGTTTGCCAAATAAAATTACCAGGGTTATCATACTTAAAAGTTTAAATTTTACAGCACTTCCGGTTAAACAGGGATTATTATTATAATGGTTTTTAAAGGCAGAGCATCTTAAAAGAACTATTTTCAGCATTTTAAATTTTTGTGATATTCATTTGTTTTCCCATAAAACTGCATATTGTGCTGTGGTCGACATATTTAAATGGCATTTTATCCAAAACCAAAGAAGTAACGTTATGGAAATAATTCAGGTTTTATATTAGGAATGACCTGTAGAATTCAGCTCCCAAAAATATACAGGGTAATCTTTTTCAATATTTAAGTTTATATCCCTTTAGTTAAACTGAAAGTACTACGCATATGCTATTATATTCAAAATTGTCAATAGGTGACACAGTATAACGTTCGTAAATTTAAAAACTATAACGTCGCACTGAAGAAAATAAATTGCTGGATAGTAATTTCGTTATCACCTGGTATATTTATTTTTATTTATAAGAAAAAAAAATAGTTATAGGGGATTTTATTTGTAGACTACTGTATTTAGCTCTTAATAATATTCAGATTTAATTAGCCAGAAGTTTGTCTGACATAAATATCATGCAATAAATGTCAGATGTAAATCACTATACTATTTTAAATGTAAAGAGACATTACGATTCCTAGTAGAGTTAAATAAGTAAGAAAACATAAGTGGTTTTTGGAGCTAGGTTTATCAAGAATATTATTAAGAGCTAAATACAGTAGTCTACAAATAAACTCCCTATAACTGTTTTTTTTTCATCCTATTCCTATTCTGGCTAATGTAAACAAAAAAATATAAGCCATAAATCAAACCTAATTCCAAAACCACTTATGTTTTCTTACTTATTTAACTCTACTAGGAATCGTAATGTCTCTTTTACATTTAAAATAGTATAGTGATTTACATCTGACATTTATTGCATGATATTTATGTCAGACAAAATTCTGGCTAATGTAAACAAAAAAAATATAAGCCATAACTGTTTGACCGTTTAAATTGACCAGAATTTCTGTCTGACAAAAATATCATGCAATAAATGTCAGATGTTAACCTACCCTTAAAAGTTATTGTCTATTTACTTACTTTAAGTGACAATCCTTAATAACAGCTCTCTGCTTTCTGCTTCTAGCTCTTCCCTATTTGGTTTAACCACCTGTTTTAATTACCCGTTCTCAAACTTATTGCTGTGTAAACGTACAAAGTAGAAGTACAATAAACTGACTTTCTTTAAAAAGAACTGTTTCCTGCAATTTTCAGGATTTTGACAAAGGGCAAAAACTGTTTTTAAATTAAATATTTAGTTGTTTATTTTAACTTTTTAAATAAAAGTAATAAATTGAACCTGACCAAAATATAGAGGGCCGTTATGGGCATCTTGGAAAAAAGGGGTACCAAGTCGAATAAATAAAAAGCAAAGTTTGGGTTTTATGTGCTTAACAATATGCTGTTTAAAAAGTTTTAATATTTTAAGTGTTTGCGGAGAGAAAAATAACTAAAAATTGATTTTTTTTCTGATCTTATTTAAAACTGGATTTTAAAATAAATTGCACATTTTATTTAAAATGCCATATAAACTTTATTTTATTAAATACGGTACCGAATACATGTATATATTAGGATTAAACCTCCATGTGTAAAACAATATTTAATTAGTAATTAAATCGGCTTTTAAATTATTAGGTATATAGTATTTACAAAAATAAAGTTAATGATGGTCCCACGAATACGCAACTTTACATTTTAAGTAAAATAACCCCCCGAAAAAAGCACTTTAATTAAAGACCCTAAAGTAATGTATTCAATTTTAAAATTAAATTTTGCATAGTGGGCCACAATATAGACTTTATAACCAATGAATAAAGTAAGCCTTAAGTCTATTTTCCTTTTCGGTTCCTCAAGTTTGTTCACTTATTAATTAATGGAAAACTGAATATTTTAAATAGGCTTTATTGCATTTATATTTAAAAACGTGTCCAAAATCAGTATGTATCTACGAAAAAAAACATTTGATTTTAGACCAATTGGTAATAAACCGTTAATGAAACTGTTAACAAAATTATAATAATAATAATAAATGGTTTTTTATTCCAACAAAAAAAAACAATTTTATACAATTTACATTAAAATAAATTTGTTTGGAATAAAGGGCTACATCAGCTTGCCCCATATAGAAGCAGCTGCTAGAGCCCAAAAAATGTATTAACATAATATATTTGTATTCCAATAAATTAAAAATCCTATTACTAAGCCTAAAAACTAAATAAAAAAAAATGTTTTATCTAACAAAAATAGTAAGAAAACTAGAAAAAGAAAGGTAAATAGAAAAAGGTTCGAGAGACAGAGATAAGGAAAGAAAAGGGAAAAGATAGACAAAGAGAAAAAAAGGATTAATGGGAAAAGAAGGAAGAGGAGGGTTAATGCGGTTGTAATATATATTAATTTGTCAGCAAAGTGGATCGCATTTGTTTCTTAAATGAGGCTATTGACAAGGAAAAGTCCATAACCTCAAATTTATTTATTAGCAAAGCAATTTGGTAGGAGAATGATTTTTAAATATTACCCTATTATGCGATGGTATTGTAAAGTAAATTCAGCCCACAAATATTTAAATTATCAGTCCTGTATTTTATGTTTCGACACAAGTATTGAAATTTAAATTTAAAGGTATCACTTTCATACATGATTTTCTAGTATTTTGTTTTAAAACAAATGTTATTTTACAAATTATGGATACATACTAATTTTGGACACTATTTTAAATATAAACACAGTGGCGCCAATCACATATTCAGTTTTTAATTGATTTATTAGTAAACTTGCAGAATCAAAAATTAAAACCTAAATTTTGCTATAAAATGTAAACAAATTCTAAACCAAGGGCTAGCTTTATTCTTTGGTATACATTCTGTATAAAGTTCAACTAAGCGAAATTAAATTTTAAAACATAAAACATTAATTTAGGGCCTAAAACTACTAAATAACCATAAGGTATTATATTTTTTAAAAAGCTTTCAATCAAAGCGATCGAGACTTGATGTCAGTTTATTATTTTAAGAGTCAATAAACTAAAAACTTAGCTTAAGTAGTATCTAACTTAGCCTTAATTTTTGTAGAAGAAACATTTTTATTATAAAATATTTTATTAGGTCACGTACGTTATTATTTTTATGCTTGGCAAAATGTAAAACGTTAAACAGCTATAAAGTATAAACACGTGCAAAATTGCCATATTAAAGTCTTGTTTATCCCGCAAACGTTTATTTTAGGTTAAAATAAAACCTCTATCTTTTTTTTATTTACAAAAGCTTTACAAAAATAAATAAAAAAATGACATAATATTTAATGGGATAAGTGTATCTTGCCAAATAATTCCTAAGTTTAGATTTTTGCTTTAAAGTAACAAGAAAAGGTATATGTTATTTTAAAAACAATTTTATTAATAAAAAAAATACCTTTTTCTTAAATAATTTTTAAGAAAAAAATCTTGTAATAAAACAGAAGTAAAAAATGTACCATCCTATTTAACTTGCGCTTTCGAGTAGTTAGACTGGAAATTTTTAAGCGTATACCTATATACTTTTTTTTAAATATTAAAAAAAATGAGAGAAAGTTACATTATGTATGTATATGTGATTCCTAATTAAAATACTATTTTAATGTTTGTTTTCCTGGCAGCAAAGTAAATAGAGTATTTGTTCTTTATTTCAGAAAGCCCGAGTTTGATCCCTACCCCAGCCGGGAAGGGCTTCCCGGCTGGGGTAGTAGTTATTTGAAAATAAGTTCGTGGCCGTACTACCACGTTATTTAAAAAGTTCTGTAAAATGCAATAAGTGCATTGTTTACTTCTTTGGACAACTTTGACAGAATTGGGGAATGATGTCTTAAAAATCTAAAAAACTGGCACTCATAGTACTTTGGTATAAAGGCATTAAGCTTTCGTAAATTGTCACAAAGATTACGATAAAAAACATAAACTAGAATAAAATCAACCATGCGGACTACGATAAACCCAATTAAACTTCGTTAAACTTTGTTAAACATTTTAGAAGTGGGTTATTTGCAAACAATAAATTTAAGAGCGGTTTTCTATTTTATTCTATAAATAAAAGAATAGTTGTTTTAATATAATATATATTAAAAATATTTAAACACAATATGGGACCTAAAAAAATAAGTTTAATTTTTATTAACCAATAAAACCTGTCTACTGAATACTTACAAAATATTTGTATTAATTCTAAAACTAGGTATTTAAAGAATATATGTATGTATGAATTAGGCAACAGTACAAATAGTACATTGTTAAACTGTTTTTTAAATTATTTGCGGGACTTGCCAGAAAAATACGCTTATAGTTGATTAATCTTTTTCGATAACCCAAAAAGAAACCTAAAAATTCCTATTTTTACAGAAACACATATTTTTTTAATTAAAAAATTAGGAAAAATGGTTATTAACTGATCGATAATTAAAATTAAGTATGCGGCCAAATATTATTCTCCGTCTATTTGCCAATAAAACTGACTGGTTGTGTATGCAGGCCATAAATAAAACCAATTGGTCGCAAATACATGGGTGCCATAAACTAATTTCAGTTATTTGCAATTGGCCTTAGTCCACTAAACAAGCAACTTAGTATTTACCTAAGGTTGCTTCAAATTTAAATAATAACTAATTGTCCAAGATCAATAAAAAGTGACCTTTAATTATCGGTTTACAAAAAAAATTGTTTTATAATAAATATAGTATTCAAATAAAGGTATGGCCTTAGGGTTCATTTTATCACTATAGGTTA